>JAHWFP010238831.1:68988-86365 GCA_023313725.1 Lithobius niger | reverse complement strand
AAAAAAAAATAAAAATAAAAACCGGCTTAAAAGGACATAAATCCTTCCGGTACATCGTGCGACCCGATGAGATTGCAGTTGGCAACATTTACACAGGTTAGAATTAATGTCGCCAAATCACCTCGCACGCAAGAAAAAAACAAGAAAATGAATGTGTTGGCAACATTTAGGCCTACATGCGTTTGAACTAATGTCGCAAAACTTGGTCATGCAGGAAAGCCAACAGGGATTTATGTTCCTTTAAACAACTGCATGCTTGCACTGCAGCTGCTGTCTCAAACAATATCACGAAATAGTGAAATACCCCGTCGAATTTACTACATCGTCAAGCAATGGAATCTTAAAAGAGTAATTCATTACACAATGTCTCTTGTACCGAGTCCCGAACAGACCCAAGTTTGCTTCGATGGACAGCCACTGCTGGACTATACTGAATAATGCAACAGACGGTCCGACGCCGAATTCCAAACTCCACCGCACCCCCTTACACATAAAAACAGTCCACTCTCACGATCAAAGGCACAATCACAAAGAAAAATAAGCGGCATGACGATGCCGAACTTGAACAAGTCCTGGTTGGTCAACTGACAAAAGGTTTAAACAAAACAAAAAAAGAAAAAGAAAGCATTAAAAAAAACATGTCGCGAAAACGACACCGGAAGAAAGATCACAATTTAGCACGAACTCTCGACGTCGGGAGACATTCTGGTCTTATCGGAATTGTTATGAAAGGAAGAATATGGAACAACGACATGTCATTTACAATCAACCAAAATTAAAGAAGCCACAACTTAGTGCTTACAAATTTTAAAACACCAAGGAGCCTAAACGTAAGTTTACATGCTTTTTCAGAATCAAAATTTTGATCTAGAAAGGCGTTTAATACGTGTTTGAGGTGTATTCAGGGAAGAGGAGCTTTGAATCATGGGGAGGTGTCAGGAGAATTTGGGAGTTTCGAGGGGGGAGGGAGGGGGGCGCTAACGATTTTGTATTCAATGTCGTTGGAGGGGGGAAGAAAAATCGCTTGGTTTTTGTGGAAAGTGTTACCAGGATGTTTAGGCCTATGGCAAAAAGGATTGGGGAGCAGACTAAACATTTTTAACTTAACCGTGTAACCAACAACACATTATCACGCCTAACATTTGTTTTTCTTTTATTACTAAATGCCAGAAGAGGAGGTACGAAGGAGGATATGGAAGGAAGGGCACGGCAATGTATTGGTCATTTGCGCCCATGCATACACAATGAAGGCTTTATTTAACTAACACTGCTGTCCACAGCTGAAGCGCCATCAACGAATTTTAGTACAAAAGTTGTTGGAGGAGAGCAGACAGTTCCATCTGCCGCCAATGACTTCGGCATGGCGTCTTGTGGTGATGAAGTAATAAAACTTATATCGAACGTGTTCCAGTTCTACAGTATTCTCTTTTATACCCAGTTCTAGTGTAGATGACGCAAAATTAATACATGCAAGTAACATTCACTGTAAAATGCCCTTTAAAGTTTGTTCAATCACTGACTAAGTTTTAGTGAGCCATTTACGAAGCTAATGCTATTTTAGTGAGCTATCGACTATCGAGACGTGAGCTGCAGGAAACAAGACCGTTCCACAACCCTTTTCCTACAAGTAGCACAAGAAGAGAGCCCCAATCTCGGATACTTCTCGCCTCCAATTAATGGATTAATTTGCGCTCGGGGCCATAAGGGATCACATCAATGGGAAGCGCTTGCATCTATTCCCATGAACAACCCAGTAAATTGTGTGCGCTAAGTTTTGGCCACTGGTGGTAGCGCTCTCATGCCGTGGGCTAAAATTGGGAAAAGGAGGGAGCGTGGGGGAACCACAAGGAATTCTACTACGAACTTTCTGTTGCTGTTTCATTTAAGATCGGGAGGGTAGGGGGAGGAGGATTAAACTAAAGTTCGAAACTGCTTCCAAATGTCAAAGAGAAACAAGTTATCCAGCGAAGTAGGGAAAACGGAAGTGAAGGGGATAGAAGGGTTATTAGAATTTATAGAAGGGTTTTCTAGCTGGTTTACTAAACAGCGGGTGTAGAGGAAATGGGGGTTAATTCGCGAGAGGAAGGGGGAGTACAACGTGTGCGGCGGTGTCTTGGGACGCAAATGGGGGAGGGAACGACACGCCGACATAATTGAAACGGCGTTTCTTCCCCCGTCAGCAACGTTTAATTAAAGAGGTCGGATTAAGCAGCGGGTGCGTTTCAGATGCGACCATGCGCCTACACTCCCACCCACTCATTCACTCACTATACATAGCATAAAACAAAACCAGAATTCGAGGTACGTAGAAAACAATACCAACACACCAGTAATCAGAAGCAAATGGCTGATTACCTATCAACTTATACACTGAATAGAATAGATATAATATAATACAATAGAGCAAAAAGATGGCGAAGAATCTAACGTGGTGCCACCCACCAAGCCTTTAAAAGAATAAAAATGCGAGCCTTGACAAAATATAAATGTTCTGTGTACGAACTGAACAGAGTTCGTACAGAACATTTCGTTGACTTTTTTTCAAGTATTTTCCAGTACCATTTCAACAATGTAGGCCAGTTCCATTTCTGCTAACGTTTTCAAGTACACCATTTCAAGAATTTGTTCCAATATTTTCCAGTAATCGTTGGGTAGTTCCGAAAGTTTCAAGTTTTTGAAGCATTGGTCCGAAAACGATGGGTGGGACATATACCTTAACAAAAATTTATGGATAATACTTCGTTCTGTCACTGAAGAAGGCAACCTTGAAGCACAAGAGGCCGCAGGGCTGCAGGTGAATTTCCAGTATCGAAATTTCCCCCAGATTTATTCCGATTTTCTAGCATCCGTACGAATGTAAGAGCTGGAACAGAGCTGTAAGAGTGGCAGGGGATTTGAGGCTTTATGGCGCGCCGACAGCTAAGTCAAGCACCAACTTCGGTCACAGTGCAGTAGTCCGAGTTACCAGTGCACCACACAGTACAGAGATGATAAACACCCCTCCCCCCAATCTAAATCTCATCGTGTGCCTGTACCTCCTGCAAAAATTGAAAAACCCCGGAGAGGAGGACAGCCTCATAGCTCAAATGACACCCCGTGTCTCGCCACCAATATCTCCACCCTAAAGACGGAAACGTCGACGAACACCACACTATGGTCACAATCACCAAGTAAGTGACGGAGCTGTTAGATGTTGGCAGTTTTTTTTCTTCAAATTTTTATAAGTGCTGAAGCCGTTTACCCAACTAGCTCCATGAAAATGTATGCAGTACGACCTCAGCCCACATGAAACGTCAGGAAAATCCAGAAATATCTCAACTCGCCTACAAACTACCTATTACCTAAGTAAATAAATTTTCTCACTAAACGAATGGAAATTCTGGATCAACACGGGCTAGTACACTCCACATCTTCTGACCTAACTTTATTCATTACTTTTGGACACATGTACAATTCGCATATAACGAATTCCAGATAACCTGAAAGTTTGAGGCAATTAACACGTCAATGAACACCGGTAAACACTTTGCCCAACAATGGTCTGAGGTAATCCGGTTCAATTTTTTTACCAAAAATATCCCAATGATGACACAATCAGACGTGGTTGCTAAAATCTTGCCTGTGTCTCAATTATTGACGAATGGCCAAGGCCGGCAAGCAGGTCTCACCTATGAGAAATATAAAGATGTATTCGTTTAACCTACAGGTCACGTGGGTTGCACTACTAGGGAACGAATAGGCATAATAGTTTTTCTGTTAAATGTTGGTGTAGGTGTTAAAAATCACCCAGCCAAGAGAAAAACTCCGGTTAAATACCTCTCACTCAGCCTCAGCAATGTTAATAGAAAAGAAAGCGAGACTGAAGAGTGTTTGTGTCCCAATGGGCGTTAACGCCCCTTGTGAAATATCGACGACAAAGACACAGCTCCTCCCCGGCGGAACACATAATGTAGATAGACAAACTGAATTCAAAATTGTCACCTAAGTCTTCACCGTAGCAGAGTTAGCGAATGCATTAGGGCACTTCCTGAATTTCTGGCAAGCTGTCGCAGCCTGACACTCCCACAGGCTGCATGGCACAATCCATAATCAATAGCTTGTTATGACGGCTGCTGTTCTACAGATTCGTTAGCAAGGAGGAAAGCGAAAAGCAAAAAAACTGCCACTTATAGGAATACAATAAAGACTAAGGATAGTAGCCTGTAGGCTAAGGCCTTAAATGTAAGAGTGTGCCAAAATATCGACTTTACATGGCTAGTGTCCGAGGTTTTTGTAGTTTCGGACACAGTCACACTGTGAATTTCCAATAGCTGTCGGTTAGTCTAATCAGCACATCAATATCAGTGAGCAAATTTCAGCAATAGGCTTAATAGCTTTGTGAGACAGTTTCCAACAATGCGTGGAGAGTAATAACTTTCAGATGAAATTCCCATGTAACATACTTGGACTGATACAATCAAAACTGCCGTGTCAACACTCCAAACACATTTTGCATTGGCTCACTAACGTGCTATTCAACGACGTACGCTTGCCCCAAATGTGCAGTTGGTGGTTCAAAACCTGCAATATAAAACTGCCGAACAGCAGCGTTAATATAACAATGTAACACTCAGAATAAGTCTCTTTTCATTATAGCTCAAGCGTGAAGTCACATTCGAATTGAAAAATTAAAACAAAACGTTGTTTTTAAAGATTGGCTGAAACCAGCAAGTAGTTACTAGCCTACACAGAATTCCAATTGAACAAATACCATGAATCATTTGGTTACCAGATACAAATCGGCTGGTTCCCAAGGGTAAATCAGATGTCTACAGACTGATGGGGGGGGGGGGGGGGAGAGGAGCTCAGGAGGGGGGAGATCTTGAGGCTTAATAGCGCGTCAACAGCTAAGTCAACCTCCAAAGCGCCAACCTCAGTCAAAGTGCTGGTTGGCGTCTGGTCATACAGAGATAGAGTGCTGAACTGAAGAATTAGAGTTGTTGAGTTGTGAGAACTCGAACCAATTTACAATCATGGCCTACCTCCAGACACCAACCCTGTTTGTATACTGTTTTCACTTTTTGACACAAGACTTTAAGAAATTCTGAAGGTTGGGATTTACCGAAGAACCTATAGTACACAAGCTGGTTTTAACTGCAAACACGTGGGGTGGTACACAAACACTAACCGCAATGTGAAACACACGTCACAAGCAATATTTCCAGCTGGCATAGGATTTACCAAAAATGTTTTCAGCGATCAAAAAAGTTACGGGTTAGACACTGAGCAGACGCCAACCTAGTTCTAACCGTATCGACTGCTATACCAAATCGATAACTAGGGTCGTTCCACGATCAACAACATACGCATGCAATTTCATACAGCACATCGCCTCAGGATGTTGATTCTGCATTTCGATTGTTGTGACAAGTGCCATTTGGTTAAGTCAGCCTTGGGTCAGACGAGGCGCAGGTTTTAAAATGTCATCCAGGCGAACAAAATCGGTAATGATCGGCACGCCGATCCCTCACGCCGATTTGCCATCAAGCCTCAAGAAGGCTATAGAAAGCGTGAAATGAAGTATAAAACATATGGCAAGCGGGGGAGATGGAGGGAAGAAAAGACCACCGACTCAAGGACCACCAAAGGCTTTTCTCACCTCGATTACAACGTCATTAAAGACGCTCAATTATTGTGGGCCGGCAGGCGGGCCACACACACCTTGATGGTTCAATCTGTAATCGAAGGACCGACTTTTAAGGACCGAATTACTGTGCTGCATGAATTTTATGCCTTTAACAAGCAAGGTTGCAACAACAAATCAGAGAATCAACAAACACGCTACTCTATAGAGATCGGCCAATATCGGTTTTCACGCTTGGTTTGCTAATAAAAAAAATATTCAAAAACGTTGTATTTAAAAAATGTCAATTGTCGGAAGATGCTCCGAACCAAAACTTACTAAAGAAATCGTCGCAAATCCCAACCTCGAATGGTTCGAAAGTTACCGAAGTTTAACCGTGTGGAATAATAATCGCGCTTACTTATATTTCGGAACGAAAGCGTTTTGACGAACAGATAATGATACGCCAAAAATCACGGTATACCGACATGAATAAGCGATCTCTATTATTGCTAATTGTTTTATTGAGGAACACTAAAACCCTTCAAATCAGCTCAAAGAAAATATGACGATAACCTAACCTGTTCAACACATGAAGAAACCAAAAAGACTTTTCAGATGGGTTTGCATTTCCAGAAGCCGCCGCCTTTGGTTTCTTTATTTGTTTGGCTGAGAAAGGTATAGCATGTAAGCCCGGAACAGGGAGGACCTGACACGTCGTAACCTGCGACACATTTTCACAATAGTGAAGAAAACGTACCATCCACAATTCCACATAATATATCCCATGATTGAAAGAAAAAAACGGCAAGTAATCACTAACTTGTCATTCACAGTCGCAGTCATCTCACTACGACTAATAATTTGCTTTCATTCATTTCCTAAATGCCAGCTTTGTAAGTTGTCAGTATAGTAGCAATGAAATTCACATTATTAACACCATACTGAACAGCTGTTTTTTAGTTTGTTTGGGAGAGAGGAGGGGGGGGGGGAGGGGGGGGGTAAGATGGTGTGTCACACACTGCGAGAGAAGTAGACTTCCAAGTTTTTAAACACCCCTTGTTTTAAATTTTTAAACACCCCTTGTAGAATCAGTCGAAACCAATCTGGAGGTTCTCTACATTCCGAAAAGAGAAGGAGATTCTGGAGATAGCCTCCATCCACAACGCAGAAATATCTAATTACTAGTGCTGTTCTTTAGGCAATCGGTACAATTGGCACTTTTTCTGTTTTTAGTTGTGTCACAGAAACGCCGTACACACATTATTCAAAATCGACCCAGGTTACGAAGTGATGTAAAACAAACACTCCCAAAAACTGAACAATGTCACGGCTTTGAGACTACATCAATTCACCCATACGTGACATTAGTGTCGGAGTATTAGCTAGCCACAACCTCCACAATTAACAAAGCGATCACACACCCTCACTTCCATCACCTCTAGCGTAACGCACGCTATCAAGACGCGACCCTCCCATGAAAACTGGGTATGTAAGAAATGTCCCAATTAGAGCCCTACCTACGACCACACACAGACTAGCAGCAGCCCCACACCCACACATTTAGTAGAGACAATCGTAACAGTAGGGTACACCCAAATCAGAGTATAATTACGTCTTGCCCGAAAATTCGCATACTCGGGACATTGATTTAACACAAATTCTGTTATTCTCAACGAATCGAAGTTAAGCTTTAAATACGTAGTTTCAAGGGTGCATAAAATTTTTACCGGATAAAGTTTCCCACACTATTTTCCTACTATTTTTTTTCCAAATTTCCACAGCCTTTTACTGTATAGCAAGCCATTTTTTAGTGAATTTCCAGTTTTCTGACATTTCCCGCGAACCTCGTTTTAGCGTTCTGGCATATTCTGCACACCTGCGTAGCTTAAACTTTACTTTGAATTCCATCGAAATCATTGGTAGTTAACATCTCACTCACTGATGGTGACACCTCGCTCACTGATGGTGTTAATATGTACATTTTCTTGCTGTTCACACACTCGGACATTCTGACAGTAAAAAGAAGAAAAAAAAGATCTGTTTTTACAGCCAACTACACTTTGTTTTTACACTTGTTTTTGTACTATTTTCTACAGTAGTTGCACCGCATTTCACTGTCTGCCAGTTACTGAATGGGAAAAGACCTTTCATTTTTTTCGCAGTGTAGGTTTTGCTCTTGGCAGTGGTAATAGTTCAAGATTTAGACTAATTTTATCCATTAACCTGTCGAAAGACACGATTATAGCGGATGCGGATGTTCAATGGAAGGTTGCTAGTTCCAAGCGATCAGAATAATAAAGGACGATTGACAGTTCACATTTTTTTTTTAATAGCAAGCCCAAGGAAAATCAGTTACAATAGGCAGAAATGGGTCTCGGCCCCAGAGCTAAATAACCTTTCAGACTTCAAAAACCTTATTACTTTCGCATAACATACACTGTTCTAAAACTTGAGCATTCGTGATAGAACGAAACAGGAGGATGCATCAAAATGTCAGCATGCTACAAGAAGTAAAAATCGACGTAAAAAAAAGACAAAAAAAAAACACAAGCCGCCATTTTGCGAACATTCATTCTCAATAATTCAAGAAATCACTTCCTTCCAGCGGGCAAAGCGGAAACCAACTCAATCGCTGACAGGAAACACTTGGCACGCGACTCGAGCTGACGAATGACATCAATATCTTTGGCCACCTGGCGTCGTCAAAACGGAAAAGTCGTCCACAGAAACCTCTCGAAAAAAGTAATAACCAATTCGTAAGCCCTCAGCAAGAAACTGCCACTTTTCACCAGTCTGAATGTTCGAGATAAAAGAAAAAAAAACGCACGGACGGTACGCAGTTCTTGTGCCTTGTCACTGGAAACTTTTAAAAATATATTGCTCGCTTGGGTAACGTTCCATCAGATATATTTTGGACAAATTTTTGATTTCGTTTGGTATAAATGGCGCAATTCTTGGAAAAATCCGTTTTGTCGATTACACGCCTTTGCTTCTGAACTTCTCAAGCTATGGAAAGTGGTGGCACCTGTTTGAAATTATCTAGCGCGTTGGAAAAGTGACTAAAAATTATGAAGCCTCGGTATTTTTTAGCGATCTATGCACTCACTCGCAACCTTCACCAATGTCGGTGGCCGCTCGCAAAATGGCGAGGAAAATTCAGCAGTTGGTGACTTGAATTTTACAGCTCCTCACCAAATGGCGACTGATTAACAAACGCTAATGCTTAAATTGTCGTATCTCGGGAACCGTATTAGCTAGAAACAAGCGATTTGCGGCATTGTGCGTAGAATTGCAAGGACTCTTCAACCAAGTATGCAATACTGTCGTAAGGCACTTTAGCTGATTGAAGAGTTAGATTAATGCAAACAATTAAGTATTAAATAGCAGGACAACTGCTAAAACTGTTTCTACATGGCGAGTGCATTTTAATGTCTACTGGCCAAATGGCGAGTGCCACACAATACACATTTGTAAAGGCTGACTCCGTACTATTCCAAGTGGCATGTGGCAATCAAGACCGCAACTAGCTTTTTCGAAGGAGGGCTGCACGGATGAAATGTAGGACTGGCCACATCCTTCACAAGTAGAATTTTGGGGGCAAACCGGCTCCCAACTCTGACAAAAATATGGTGATTTTTGTCCCATTTAGGCCCCTGACACGTGAAATGTGGGTCCCCATCCTCCTGGGCCAACCCTTTGCACTATACCCTTAATTGCGGCACTGGTGGCAGTGCGGCCTAATTCACCAATAAGATCAAACTTTGGGCCAAATCTCAGCCAAGAGGACGAGAGATCGAATCGCGTTACAACCAATATGTAAACATGGAACTTTTTTTAGTGCTTTATTCTACTTTTTTTAGTGAACAAAATTCTGCAAGTGTTGCGCATCTGTTTGCTTCATTTTTAAAGGAAAGACGTAAGCGTGGCAGACCCCCGTATATGGCCGGTTTTATAGAGCATTCTAGTGATTTCCCGTTTTCATGAAAATACTGAGATTTCCATTAGCAGTAGGCCAAACTTTCATTGGATTTAGTTAGATTCAGGCCTAAATCCCGTTTGCATGAAAATATTGTGACTGGAAAAACATATGACGTCACCCGTACTGTGCCTCTTTGTTGAAAACAGTTTGAATCATTACTTATACAGAACAGACAATTCCGTTTGGCAGACATTCCGTCTGGACGCACAAACAAAAGAAATAGGAGTCATTAGTGGGAATCTCGCTGATATGGGGGGGGGGGGATGAGGCTTAATGGCGCGTCGACAGCTTGGTCATTAGCGCCAACCTCAGTCACAGTGCAGTGGTCCGGGTTGCCACTGCACCACACATTACAGAGATATTATTCGGTGATATGGCGACACACACACACACTAACAAATATTACGATGTTATATAGATTATACACAGTATACCAAATGCAGTTTTTTACGCCTTACTTCGCGGATTTAAGGGTGTTTTAACTGACATTCATTAACGTGCCCGATTGTAGAAATATCGACATTACGCTACATAAACACCATTAAACTTACATATCTCGTGCTTTTCTGGTGCAGGTCTGAAAACCCGAGATTGATCAACATATACTGTATTCTCTCCAGCGACCAAAATAAAACCATGCTAAAGCAACACCCAAACCGAATTCAACGACACTCCACGTCATATCACAACGCAAATCATAAAAAAATTAACCTGTTTCGGCAATCAAAGGTCAATAAAAAAAATCTCAGAACCAACGTCCTCACCTGCTTAGGAATTAGGAAATGAACTCGCGTGCTAAATCAGCTAAAAGTCGGAGCGCTTTTGCCTTTGATTTTGTGCGTTGCGGAACAAAAGATCGTTCTTCTACCACTCCCCACCCCCACCTTCCCTGACTCCACGCCCCCGCAGGCCGGCCCATTGTCCAGCTGTCAAGTGCGGCCGGGACTGAACGTCGGCCTTTAGCCCTCCCCTCCCTTCTTCCCAGCCAAATCCGCCCCCCCTCCCCCCGGGTTCCAGGCGGAATAGCAAGAAAAGACAAAAGACAGATCAATACAAAGAGGTTTGATTAATTACATGCCTTTCCCACAAGACGCCGATACCCCGACGGAAATCGAGGTTGGACGCCACAAGAACTAATTAAGTCGCCATGTCAGGGGGATTGCTTCACCCCCATTTCCTAATCTCGTTTTTCACAACTCCAACTTTCAACAAAAGAAAATAAAGGAAAAAGCCAGAAATTTTTCGCTTATCGTCGTCCCTCGAATTAAGATAGAAACGACGACGACGAAGCATTATTTGGAGCTTTAAGTTACTTTTTTCCCCCCCTTTCTTTGTTTCTTTTTTGTTTTTTCCCTTGCGCCTGTGTACGTGCCTTTTGTTTTCTTTGTCAATTTCAAACTGCAGCAAGTTTCTATTTAGGTGGTGAAATAAAATGTAGATAAAAAACAAAGGAAAGAGCACACAAAAATAAATAAATAAAAACGTACACCGCCATCGCTGCGTGCCAAACGAAAATTATATCCGGTTTTGGTGAGCGTTTACAACTCAATCAAGTTTAATTATTTTAAAAGAAAGTAACCCCTAACAATTATTGAATCGTCCAGAAGATTTTTTTTGGGGTACAGGATGGAGAACAGGACCGGCGAATACACGGAAAACTCACAAAACAATATACATTTCATCTTTTATGATAATCTAAAAAAAAAAATAGTGCCAGAAAACACGCGAATTACACAGTAATTAATTTCAATATTTTTATTATTATTATTGTTATTATAATTATACACAGTACCGAATGCACTTTTTTACTCCTTACTTCTCGGACTTAAAGATGTGTGAATTGACAGTCAAACGTGCCCGATTGTAGAAATCTCGATATTACTCTACACAAACACCATTAAAACTTATATATTTCGTGCATTTCTGGTGCAGGTCAGAAAACCAGAGATTTGGTGAACATGCCTAGAGTATGTGAATGTAGTAAGTAAAATGATCACCCCTTAAAAAAAATTAATCAAATTGTAAAAATCTTTCAAAGCCTACTTCATTTCACTGGTAGTATTTGACTTATTCGTTAGTTCATTTAATTTATTTAAACAGGAAATATAACATTAATGTTTTATACCAAATCACTTTACGTAGGGTCATAGTAAGTGTGCTAAATGTCGTGTTTAGCAATTAATTTGGTTGCAAGGAATTTCAGTTACTCGTTCTCAGTGGTGGAGCGTCACATTTTCCAGTTTATGCGCAGTATTAGTAATTTAGTATCCTGTTCCTACTTCGACCTTAAGTCATCAGCAAAACTTATGGTTTGAATAATTTAGGCAGACATAAAACTGAATGCAAGAATTTCAGCCGAAAATAACTAATAACATTCGTATTTCAGTCGAGGAATTAATATGGTGTTTAACTGGTAATAAGTTACATTCACGTAAATACAGTTATTATAATCTACTGGTCATGACTATATGAGTGAGAAATGTTTCGACTGCCAGGAACTAACTTTAAACGTGGGAGAGGGTTTGAGGTTTAATGGCGCGTCGACAGCTTGGTAATTAGCGCCAACCTCAGGCACAGTGCAGTGGTGAGGGTTTCCACTGCGCTACACATTATAGAGATGTTTACCCAACCCAAACTCTAGATCTTATCGTATATCTGCGTCTCCTGGAATAATTATAAACTCCGGACAGGAAGACTGAAGTGTGATTATTGTTATTGGACAAACCACTTTCAAAAACCATGGGGGGGGGGGGGCAGCTACCACTTTATAATGCATTCTTACCTATCAATACAGATAAGAATACCAGAAAGTAAAAAAAAAGATGTGCTGTCCTTCCTCAAAAGTATTACTCCCTCAAGCGCATACCATAGCACCCAAAGCCGGAAACGAACAACATCAACTTTAATTGAACATCAGTACACAAAAGAAAGCTTTAATGAAAGGGTCCACTTTCTCACTCAATTGACGATTCAGTCATTCCAGTGTAATTGGCGAAAGACGCTCGTGGAATTCTTGCAGTCCAGCTGCACCTTTCATACAACGTCGGAAGAGGGCGTTACTTCACCGCCCCAGTCTCTTAAGGCTAAAAGAGACCCAACGCCGCTAAACACAAACATTAACTTTAAACTATAGGGGTGTTGTACGTTAGGTATAATTTTAACGCTGTAATACTAGCTGGCCAGCTGTTTCAGTTTAATTTCAGATAATGCCCTTGACATGTGCAAGCCGTCTACACGTTCACTTTTGCGACGCAAATTATTAATTGTAAACAGTGAAAAAAAATTAATTTAGAATGGACATGTAATTAATTATGCTTAACGGTTATGCATTGGCTTTCCACCGTTATTAATGTAGCTGAAAAAATAGTGGCCTCTATGCGTTACTGAAAAATAGTGACTTATATTCCTTACTCTTGATTAAGAGATTCCACATATGGGCTACTATACTAGGGAGGATCTAACGATCTTCAAAAATATATTTCTGGATCTTCCACTAAATATATACTGGCAGTGGCTTTTGCCCCTAGTTTCTAGCTTGCTGCCCTCAATTAAGTTTATTGAAGAGGTTAAACCTCTTAACAAAATATCAATTGCCATGCGCCTAGCTAAAACAAAACGTAAGTCGTAACCTCATATAATATTAAACATTAACAAGTAACTTGAAACAACTTCCAAATTTTACATTCGAACCTCCAGACATCACAAACACTCAACTGCGCAAATAGCGTTAATTTTGGGTCTCCACTGAACACTGCAGATCCACTAGTTAAGTTGGTCGGATGCCATTTTCAATTGCTTGTTTCCCCCTCTCAGAAAAAAAAAATTTCCGGGTGCTCTGAACAGGTTAGCAGGCACAAATTCTGACTCCATTAATTTACATATATAGTACAAAGATTACGACGTGATATTTTCTTTATTATATTTCATGATTACGAACTGAGCTCATTGGTACATGCCTCAATCTTCGAATTAATTTGCAGTTTCCACAAGCAACCACAAACAAAGGCGGCATTCCATCAAGAAAACCATACCCACAGCCAAGTTCTGCAGCATACATATATATCCATCTGAGAAAGGCCTCTCATCCAAATTAGCACGGACCCCAGCAATTCCACGTTTACGAAATAAACTACAGCGACCCATCCGGGTGATTATAACAATGAATCAAAGTCAGAATCGATGCCCCCATCCCCCTTCCTTTCCCTGCTTGACTCCATTCAACAGAATAAGGACTGCGCCGGCAACAAACGACAAAGGCGCAACGAGACAGCAGTGACGTTCTACACTCCACTACACAAGCGACACAACTTGGGGCAATGGTATCCCATCGATTGCAATTATCGGTCTACGGCGCTGCCTCCAAATAATTAATTCCTTCCTCAATGTCTCCTTTGTCCATCCAGTTACCCTTCTCTCTTCATCCTCCAACAACAAGCGCCATCTTCTATCAAGAAGGGGACGTGAGGACTCCCTGCCATTCTGCTGACGAGGCTAATCGGAACGTCCGTCCGACAAGTTTCTCCGCCATTCCGACCACATTCCGGGCATTACGGCCACTTTTAATGACTCAGCAAACGATAAACGCTCATCAATGTGCAATCCGTCCTTCACCAATACAATTCCTGACAGTTGGTTTCGTGACGTAGTCAAAGGGTTAGGCAACGGCTCTTTCTCTAGGATCGTTCCTTGGCTGACCACAATGCAAACTGAGGCACTGGTAAGAGGGGGAGGAAGGGGATGATGTGGTCCAATTGTGGCCTTGACAGGATCCCATTCATACAATGCCTCTTCTGATGTTGCCTGCGGCTCGCACTACAAAACATTAATATCCTGTCTGCACAGGAGGCACAAAGGGGTGCCGGTCGGGTACTTATGCAACATAGCCTGGTCTGATAACCCATGTGCGAGGGCGAAAGGCCAACGCGGAGGCCTTCTTCAAAGTCTCCTGACGCAACTATACATCCAAAAGGCGTTATCATCAGTCACAGAAGAATCGATAACCAGAAGTGAAAATAAAATCAATTCCAGTCTGCATAATAATTATAGAACCACCAGTCCACCATAGGGTACGTTTTTAAAAGTCACTTGAATCTGGATTGCAAGGATTTTGCAACAATTACATTCTTAGTAATTATATGTCACGAATTTCCTCAATTTTTCAACCAGCCTAAATTCCTCGGGGCTTTTCACCCACAAAATCGTTAAATCATCACTGTCAAAGAAAATCCAATAATTTAGAAGGCCCAGCAAAGTATCAAAAATGTGTTGAATTATATTATTTCAAAGCAAAATCTTTAATGTTAATGACGTCCAAAAATATTTTTTTTTAAGTCATGGAAGGTTCATCACGGCTGGAACTACAGGCGGATATCTGATCGTCTATGAATCAATATCATTTTCGTTCTTTACTGATGGCAACGTTCTTCGTAAATGCAGTATAATTCGTCTTGAGGACTGAGGTGGTGCAAGAATTGGACTTCGAGCTTCACAATTCGGATTACCATTAGTAACTATAGTACCAGGATACAGATTATACGACAGGTAAACCTACACTCCAGAAGCAAGTCTCGGAGCATCTCGCCCTGTACCCAGTCAGTCTATGACTACTGAACCCGACTGAACCGAATGTCTAATTCACTCCAAACTTTCAAAACTATTCCACACTATATATATAGGTGTGAATAAAATAAATTATTGGAAAAACAATTACATTGTTTCATTAGGCAACAAGGCCTCAAATCGTATCGAGCAAGAACTGTATGGCACCACTATAACCGTACGTTTTGCTCAGTTTGATTTAACATACTATTTACTATTGAGTGCTCGTTACCCCCCCCCACCCGATTTTAGGAGCCTGCAGCGTGTTTTGTAGAACGGTATGGCACCCATTGGATTTCACACCTAATAATACACCGAACGGTGCCCCGCAGTTTAAAAAAGGTGGCCAACTTGGCACGGAAAATCGCGGCCAGTTCGGTATGGCACGACATGCAGTATTTATTTCTTGTGAAGTAGGTATTAGCTCCAACGGATGTAGGACATATATGCACCCGGACAAATAGGCACCCAGACATATAGACTTAACATAAACTTAAATCAGTTTTATTTTCTGCGAAACGGGATTCTGAGAAACGAAAATGGAGTTAGTAGTAAAAAGTGGAAAGAAACAAATTTGGCGGATCACTTTGCAATCCATCCCAAATTAGGAGAAAAAAAAATTAAAAAACTTGTTGCCATTTGTCCGAGTGCCTATTTGTCCAGTGCCTAAACTGTGGTGCCTATGTATCTGGTGCCTAATTATCCAGTGCCTATGTGTCCACGTAAACAATAAAAAAAAGGGAAATTTAGCAGTCTGAAATAACTGTTCAACAAGCATGCTCATCATACTATTCGGTAATAGTCAAAGACCTAAGAATGAACAAATTCAACCTTGTGGGTCTTCAAGGCTCTTCTCTCCCTTTGCTTTCTCTTCCCAATCGTACAGCTGAACGAGTCAAAGGCCTTCTTCCAACAAAAATGCTGACGAAGGCAGAAATGTCCTCGTGGCACCTATTTATCTCCTTGCCCGTTTTCCCTGTCGCTTACAACAATGGGTCGCCATTTCTCAAGCCAAAACATTCCTAGACGGGAGTTTCAAGCCCAGCGCTTGGATTTCTATGAAAAACAATTCTGGAATGAATGAGCATCAGCATCCCTCGTCCCTTGCTTCAATTTATTCAGAGAAAGACTTCAATCTTCTCTTTGCTCTTTTTCTTTTATTATTATTTTTCTCTTCCCTTTGTGTGCCTGTTCCCCTTCAAAAGAAGAGAGCGCCAAAAGAGAGAAGAAAAGCCAAAGGAAGAAACAAGTTTCATATTATTACTCAAATGTACTAGCTTCTTTTGTGGCGGGCGTCACATAACCCAAACACGGCTCGATGGAGGAGGGGGGGGGGGGGGCCCAAAGAGATGGTTCGCTGTTGGTTTTATGCAGCACGCCTAAACGGAAAAGCAATTTAACTGCCAAAAATCTAAACAAACACTCCTGCCATAGTACACTTGCTACCTTCAACTTGAGTTCCGACATTTTACACTTCAGTATAACTGGCACTTTAAACACTAGAAAGAAAATAATTGAAATCCGTCGAATACATCAGTTCAAATTTAAAGAACTTAATTTCTATGGTTTTGTAACGTTACTTGCCTAGAGATGATACTTTCAAGCAAAACTTGAAACCCGATTCCTTCAGGGATTGAAGTTTGTCCTTTTCTTTAAAAAAATGTTAAACAACACTACCTACGTAAGGGATGGATAATGAAATAAATAACGTTCTAAATTTGCTTGGCACTGCCTTCTAGTCAAAAGAATTAGCAGGCCTACTCATAAGTTCGAAATTTCAAAATCTTTGTTAAATATTGTGTAACATTTTTTCATGCAGCAGTTAAATTTATTTTTTATTTAGGCAGTTAACAAGTGAAAACACCAGTTTTGTTCACTAGCTAATAACCTGGACGGCAACCTTTGAAGGTAACTTGTGTAAGATGACATGCACCCATCAGTATCTTCCATTATAGGAATGAAGAAGAGATACTCGCGAGGTGCATCATTGCTAATCTGCCAGTAACTGACATTATCGGATTGTGGAAGAGGTACTCACGAGCTGCACCATCGCGTATCCGTTGGTACCTTTCGTTATCGGATTGCAGACGAGATACTCGCTAGCTGCACCCATCACGTATCCATTGGTACCTTCCATTATCAGATTGTAGACGAGATACTCGCTAGCTGCACCATCGCGTATCCGTTGGTACCTT
>JAHWFP010238831.1:42676-68978 GCA_023313725.1 Lithobius niger | reverse complement strand
ATCGCGTATCCGTTGGTACCTTTCATTATCGGATTGCAGACGAGATACTCACGAGCTGCACCATCGCGTATCCATTGGTACCTTCCATTATCGGATTGCAGACGAGATACTCGCTAGCTCCACCATCGCGTATCCGTTGGTACCTTTCATTATCGGATTATGCTGGGTGAGAAACTCGCGAGCTGCAACATCACGTATCCGTCGGTACCGTCCATTATTATATAGAAAAAGAGTTATCCGAGATGTTGATGATGCAGATTACGTACTTAATGATGCAGATAACCATTGTTGTATCCATGTTGATTATTATTTCTGATTAGGATAGAAATAAAAATCCCCGAAACCACTTTCACATTTCACTATTTTCCGAAATCTAATCCGCAAAGAGAGTACATAATGCATGTGAGAAACATGAAATGAATTGGATAATAGTTTAAAAGTGACAACAAGATAGAGAGTGAGAAAAACACTGGTGTGTACGTAATCGTTAGTTGCATGAATTAATTTGTGGCTCTTATGTGAATCACGGGATTTGACCGGCAATCCGGCATTCACTTGCTTTAGAGACGAGGACACTGATCACTCGGCTGTCGCTGCTTGCTTTGCTGAGGGTACCCGGCGACCCTCACAAAGCTCGTGTTGCACGTAGGGACTAAATTTTATTCACGTTCGGTCAATTGTTGTCACCAGGCAACACAATGGGACCGACTTGAGGGTTAAAAGGGAAGTAAAGCAAATCCCGTAATTTTGGGCTGCACAGAAACTTGAAACTATTGGTTTACTTTACTAATCTATTTTATTTTCCTAAAAATTGACTGTCAAGAATTTCTTTCAATTCTCCACACCTGAATCTTTGGTTTTCATAACTTTTCAGAGAATAGGACCAAAAATCATATTTGGTCAAGATTTTAATGAGGTGTTTTATAGTCTACGGAAAAATCAGAAACCTCTTATATATTTCTGATTTTTCCGTTGATTTAAAAAAAACTCTTTAAAATCTTGATCAAATGGGGCTTTTGGCCCTATTCTCAAAAAAGTCATAAAAACCAAAGACTTCATGTGCGGAGAATTGGAAGAAATTCTTGGCAGTCGATTTTTAAGAAAATAAAATTGATTAGTAAAGTAAACCAACAGTTTCGAGTTTCTTTTATAAAATCTGACTGGCTATAAGAGGACTTCATATAATAAGACTTCGTAATCAAACCTTAACTACAACAAATTGTGCCGGTGTATAGAATGATTGGATTTTAACCCCTCTTAATGTGCAAAACACACAACAATTTTATAAGTTCCATGAAAACTGCATGGACTGGCTTTCTGACTGGCTATAAGAGGACTTCATATAATAAGACTTCGTATTCAAACCTTAACTACAACAAATTGTGCCGGTGTATAGAATGATTGGATTTTAACCCCCTCTTAATGTGCAAAACACACAACAATTTTATAAGTTCCATGAAAACTACAAAACCCATAAATCGCAGTCGGTTGTCCGGAAACTGACACGTGCCAATATGTGCCTTTATACCAAAAATGCGCTGAACATCCTGGGAGTTCTGGAAACAGCCTACGATATTATCAAAAATTTATTGGTATTGGGCTGAGCAATTCCAGGAATTTCATTAGATTTTATGCCGCAATACATCAAGCCCTTCCAACTCACCAAAAATGAGATTATAAAAATTGAATTATTATTTTTTCCCCCATTCTGACTGGCTTTAGAGAACTTTCCTTGGTCGGCACGGGAGAACGACTTAGCCCGTTGAAGCAGCGCTAACAGCAATCCTTTTCGAGAGAGTCGTGGAAAATTTAGGCGGCTACGAACGAATAAGGTTGCAATTTATTCAACCGCAACTTCTGACGTTAATTGTATAGAACTTAGCTTATGTAATAATTCCAGGCATGAAAGTCACTCTAGGTTGAAAACGAGGAAAGCCACCAAATTTGTACAGCTTTACGGTTTTTAATGCATTTTTTAGGAGGTTTGCAACCCTAAAAAACGAGGAAATCGGCTGAAACGAGGAAGGCTTTCATTGTCATGCCTGTAATTCGTCCTAATTTTACTAGAAAAACTCATTTCTGTGTTGGTGTCCTGTATTACTACATTCTTTGACGTTTGACGTGTTCCAGCCAAACAGCTATATAGGTCATTAGCGCCAATTTCAGTTACAGTGCAATGGTCCGGGTTGCCATCGCACAACATATTGCAGAGAGATTAAACGAGCTCAAAATCTAGATTTTATCATGCATCTGTAACTCCTGCAAAAATAAAAAATAAAAACTGGACTGGACGGACTCATTACCAAATAGACGCGCTAAGTGTCCTTGAATCGTTGACACGTCACAATCGACATGAGCACGAGAAATGAGAGGACCCTTCTTCCCCCCAAAAATGCCTGGGGTGGCTGATAGCCTCATATATATAGTCATGAGATACGCAGGACCCTACGGCGTATGATATAGTCTTGGTAATCACTAGGTCACCTTGCAATGCATCTGACAACATCATTGATTTTTAAAGTATGTACTTTTATTAGCTGCATCGAATTTGGTAAATTGCTCATTTGATATAACAGTAGTAAGCTACCGATTATGTTTTTCTAATTTATAATATCCATATTGAACATTACAGGTAAACAATCGTACACTCCGGTAACAAGAAGACAGAAGACTGGCCCTACCAAATGTTGGACAACTGGTTTCAAGTACCAGCTGGAATTCTATTTTCCGCATCTATTTTTTTTCCCATTTGGATTTGTTTTTTTAAACATTCTATATCTTAAATCTTAATTAACGGCTCTAAATATAATTAGGAACAGGAATCAAATCAATTTCCAACGTAATTTATAAATATTATAAACACCGAATAACTTTAAAGGAACATATTCTTACAAGGAAATATGCGTACGTTTTATTCGATATTTCTTGTACGTATCAAAGTTCTCTTGAATTTTGGTTTTCAAATTATTTTCAAGGAATTCACGGCTGCATAGAATCTCTAATATTATTGAAACAAGAGTTTTACTTGTTTATTTATTTATTTTTTTTTTTTGGGGGGGGGGGGAGAAACTAAAACACGGGCTTCAGAAATGTTAATTCAAAAATAAATTATTTCATAGCAACAGACCGCGAGGACAGGAACAAAAGGCTCTGGAATCTTCGCCCTTAATGGAGTCGTTTGTGTAACTTGATTGAAAAGAAGGAAGGGGGGAATTTGGGGGGGGGGGGGGGAGACGGAGACAGAAGAGAAATAGAGACTTCGTTTTTACTAAGTTACACAACATGTGACATTTCCCGCCTTCTGGCAACCGCAACTAAAATCTTGCCCAATCTTCAACTAATGATCACACTGGCTCCACCCAGGCCTAATGACCTTAGCTTCAAGTCGCAGTCGAAAGACTTGGGGCAGACAAAAGCCAAAGACCAATTTGCGTTGCTGTAATGAAGTAACTAACAGAAGAAGAAAGAAGGAAAGAAAGAACGGTCGTTTCTTACCTGGCGCCCACTAATAGGGATTCGCCGTCCCTTTCCAGAAGCTTGAAATAGTCCACGTGCGACTTGTTGCCGAAAAATCGCTTCACTTCGTAGTCCGCTAAAGAAAAAGAAAAAAAAATGTACACCAATTAGAATCATCAGTTTAAAACACAGTACAAATTGTAATAGATCGTACAGTTGTAATAGATCATAGATCAACTGTTACCAGTGCCTGAGCTAGCGTATTCCTAGCAGGGGTGCAATGTTGGGTACCCTCCTCAGCAAGTACACAATTGTGGGGAGACAGTAGCTCCCAACCCAGATCAAACAATAGCTAATTTTGTCCCGTTTGGCCCCCTGACTCGTAAATTTTGGGCCCCCTGTCACCTTGGCCTGCAACACTCCTAATTGCGTCACTGACTCTTACTCAAACATAAAAATGTTGGTGATCGCAATGGGCATGAACCTTCTTGCTAAGTTGCTTTCGACTAAACGAAAAAACACAATGAAGCCAAAATTACCAAGACCATGACGAGTACAGAAATTGTATCTTGTTTTAGTTTATCTATTAACGCAGTTTGTTTCGCAAATTTATTTAAAAGGCCATACTTTATCACTATTCGAGCATCCTGTGTGAAATCTTTTTTTACATTCATGTAGGTTAGAGTGAATGTAGCAAAATCGTTAATCATGATCGGAAAAAAAAAACCAGGGAAATGAACGCCTTTGCAACACTTGCAATTGCCTGAAGTATAATGTTGCAAAACTGAACTATATATGAAAGCCAACCGGAAGGAATGTACCTTTAAGTCTACAACGTTTTATTTTGTTTTCGTAGGTTCGTTGGACCCAAACGACATCTCGATAAATTGGCGATCGTAGTTTCCATTTAATTTCCCAAAATTAAAAAAAAGAACGGTAACAAATTATCGAAATTGTAATTACCTTCAGACTCGTTGCAAGTATTTTGAAGGAGATACCTTCTCACTATATTCGAGCGTCCTGGGCGAAATAGCTTTTGCAACATTTAAATGTAGCAAAACGAAAAAAAAAAACAGGAAACGAATGCCTGTGCAACATTCACATGTATATGAAGTAATGTTGCAAAACAGATCAATACAGGAAAACAAACCAGGAGGAATGTAGCTTTAAGTTAAACCACGAACTCACTCGCCTTAAAACAAAACCGAAAGAAAAATACAATCGAGTTTTTGCGATTTTCAAAGTCTTTCCTTTCTATAACGTCCCTCCAGCGTTCCGTTCTGAATAATTGAAAATAACAGAACAACAAGTTCGTGTTCATTTCGTCCCGATTTTACGATTCCAAATTGCACATTCAAAATGGGACCATTCAAAATCTCATGTCTAATTCAAGAAAACCCATTTTCCAAAAGTCTGCAAACACGGTCATAAAATGGGCAAAGGCTTTCAAAACGTACACTTGGTTTACTCACCGCTTCCCCCCCCCCCCCAACCCACCCACACTTTTAGAAACAAAACAAACAAATTACGCACTCGATAATTTTCGTGTTATTGTTTCGTAACGAGTCTTACGACCCTCCCCCGCCCCCGACGCTCTTAGAACGCCGCCGCTTGCTTCAATGTAAGCTCGCTTAATTCAATTTAGACGAACGAAGCAAGAACGAAGGGTCGTCTACGTCCGTCCCCCATTGCCCCCAACCCGCCCCCATCAACAGCCATACTTCGCTTTTCCTAATATTTACGCAGACTCGTTTTATAAAGGAAAAATCATTTAAGTGTCATTTCCATTTTGCTTTAGATTCCATTTGGAAAACACTTTATCTTCAATAACGACCCACGCAGCCGGAAAAAAAATTACAAGTTTAGGATTATGACGTCATTGGTTCTAACGTGGTCTATGTCAAGAGCGCCGTGACGTCAGGAAAGAGATTGTGACGTTTGCGGAGACAGCTATTATTACGTTATAAATGGACAGGAACAACTAAAAATAGATGAGCATGCGTAGACAGAAGACTATAATCGAATCTCCATCATTGGGCCGTGCGTAAATGGCGTGACTAGCCAACTTCTCTTTTATCGATCCACTCGTTAAACCGACACACAATAGGAAATCATACAAAAATATTGCAAAGTATAGGCACTCGCAGGACTATCGATAATCGCTAGCTATAATAATACCGAAAAGTGCCCTACAACATCGATTATTGAGAGACGGAGTTCCACAGTCTGAACTTGCACTACAGAGCAAGGCAGAAAGATATCGGTACGTGTAGCCTACTCTTCACTTAAAATTGAAAAAGTATCCCCTATCCCGCCTGTTAAACGTACTAGAAAAAGGTCGATAATATCTTACACTGGATCGTACATACAATCAATATCGATGTTAACGTTACACTGAAAACTAGGTTGGTTTATCGTAAAATTTCGACGTTCTACTATTATAGACCACATCAACCCACCTACGTGGTAGAAATTTTTTTCCAGTAACAATACCCCATGAGCTAATATAATATTAGTCAGTTTTTTATTTCACTAGTTGCAGTCCGACCTGGAAAAAAAAACACAAAGCGCTTGTGCCAGGTGTTTGTGCCAGCTTGAGAAATATCCAGTTGTATTTGCAACAGGTATACCACACTGCAACAAAAGCAAGATGGCGACAACTAAGAAGCGTACATGGTCAATTATCAGGGGTCAATCAGAATTTTTGTTCAATTTGTTGTTTCAACATTATGGACCGCTTGAGGGGGAGGGGGGGGGGGTTTGAGTCTTAATGGCGCGTCGACAGCTTGGTCATTATTAGCACCAACCTCAGTCTCAGTGTAGTGGTCCGGGTTGCCACTGCGCCACACATGTGGTCGGTCTGCGTGATTTACTCATTCTTCGGAACAGTTGTGCGGTAATGACAGTGCTAGCTGTTAACTGTAGTTCGGTAAACAGTAAAAGTGCAACATAAGTTTGACAAAAACTGTGACTGTCGAGTCTTGTGACGTAAATTTCGGACAAAAGATCTGGAAATTGTGAAAGAACTGTTTGTGGAGTGTGTGTTGGCATGTGACAGAAAAAGGGGATTTGTGACAAACAGACATCAGGATCTTCATTTTTATTTCTTGTGCAGAATTGCACAAGAAATAAAAATACAGCCGTCGTTAAGGGAAAGCCAGAGTGAAATAAATTAAGAGTATTCTTTCGTCTAACGAAAATTGCATTTTTGTTTTTCTTGTCTTAATTAAAAAGAAAACAAAAAAGTCTTAAGGGGTCGTCAGCGCCCCCTTAAGACCGGCGTACCTGGCGACCCCCAATCGCACCGGCCCCTAACTACGGATCTGCTTTAACCCCAACCAATAACAAATATATTCGGACACTGCCGTGACTAAAGTCTAGTTCGTAATCCTTATACCTTCCACGCTTGCATTTCCAAACCGATTACAGTACAAGTGCGTCGCCCAACACTAGGCTGAGAAACCAAATTACGTTTCAGAAAGCGAGAGGCAGTCAGCTCGGGGCACCAACTTCCTTTTATTTCCATAATTGATCCAGTCATAACAACGCAAATGACCCAGAAAGAAAGTGCAGCGGGTTCAGTGTCCTGTGAGCTTCCAAAAGAAAAGAAAAGCAAGATGGTGGAAGGGGAGGAGACACCCCCCTCCAAAAAAAGGGGGGGGGGCGTTGTTACAACAGCACAGACTCGATCGTTGTCAATCATTAACACCACTCCGCGATCATCCCATCATCGCCATCGCCGTAGCCACCAATAGCGTGGGTGGTACACCTGCGGCGAAGTGGCAAACAAGCCCATAAAACCAACGCCCACGCCTATAGCTACACTCGCGTTTTTAACACGGGACGGGACGACGTAAAAATGATTTTCCGCCGCCTACAACTCAGGGGTACGTGTTTCTGAAAGGTTTTTCATCAGCTGTTTCTATTTTCGTGACCAGGTCGTCATAAAAGTAGAACTGTTAAAACGTTTCCCAGTTTGTTACCATTATGTTCGAATTGTATGCCCATGGAAGGCGCTGAGTTTTTGGTTTTTCCATTTCCTATCGCCTAAATAGGATTAAATAAGATTTACCTACACTTTTTCCTGTGATTTCGTGGATTTGACTATATCTTTATTATAATATCGGAGGCCGGCTAAAAGGAAAGCCTAAAGGAAAACCACTTCTCCCCTCCTCGCACCCGCATTGAAAATGCGCTCTCCCACTCTACCTGCAGCCAAAAAGGAGCCAGGCATGAGTGGTCGATCAATCTGACAACTCGTCGGGAAAATGTCCCAGGAAATGTGTCCCGGGAAATGTGACCGGCATAGCACGGGCTTACTCTAGTACCACTATATATACAGCATCCCGATGTCCGACTCCTGAAATATCTGTATTGGTTAATTACTGAATAGGAAGCACGTAAGTTATTGCGACCATTAAGCAAGCCTGGCCTCAACTTAGGCTTGTTCGTCAAACAGCTGAATAGTTATTACACCTAAACTACGAACAGCAGAATATTCGAGGGAGGATGGACCAAAAAGCGTGTTGGAAGTTGAAAGCGTGTTGGAAGCGAAGTTGGAACTGAAGATTAAAGACGGAAAGTCGAAGGCTCAACAAGGGTTAAATAAATACAGATGCAGACCTATTTACGTTGGCTTTTGGACTTATATGTCAGACTGCCTGAGCGGGGAATCGAACCCACGACCTTTGAAACCAAAGGCCGAAGTCATACCGCTGAGCCATACTGACACGGCTAAGCGGTAGACCTCGCCTTTGGTTTCAAAGGTCGTGGGTTCAATTCCCTGCTCAGGCAGTCTGACATTTAAGTCCGAAAGGCAACGTGAACAGTTTGCATCTGTATTTATGTAGCTGAAGAGCTACAAAGAAATGCAAAAGTCGGCCGTTGCCAAAGAGGGCAAAACCAGAAGAAGCAATTAAACGAACAACAGCAGATGCGGCTAAAGAGTCAAAGAGAATTGATCAAAGATTTGCCAAAAAAAAAAAAAAAGGTCTCCATAAGGGGGAAGACGTCCCACTCGGGCTCACGTGCATTAAGAAAAAATACGCACTGAAACAATCAAATTTTTCCCTGGGATGTTATTACGGTAAAATTGAGAAGTCCGTACGTATGCGATACGTAAAACACCAAAATGTGCGGTGTATTTTTAATTTTGCTTTGAACGCTGGGAAAACATCCAAGAGAAAAGTCGGGTGTGTAGCGTTTTCAAATACACTAGGACAAAGGTGCCCCTTCCCGGAACCCCACCCACGAAGAACTTTCCGAACATTTGCTCGTAGTATTTCATTGAGCTGCAAAAAACAATCTAGCTGAAATGTCGCAGCTAGCTAACTGCAACCTTATGGTTGCTCCAATGTAGGGGCGTCTGTATCTTGGGGTGCTTGGGGCAAGTCTCTTCCCTCCCCCCTTTGTTTTTTGCCCTTTAGTTAGAAAATTACGAAGAAAAACCATTAAACCTAAGGCTTTTCGAGGATCGTAATTAATAGCGCCCCATCCCCCTCCCCCATTCTTTTGACTGAAAATCTGCGGACGCCACTGCCCTAATGCAATGCACCTCCTAATGAAGAATTAAAATTCCTGAGCCACCCCATGGTCACGAAGCGAATGATTATCAATATTTCCAGCAACTTTTTTTCTTTTGTCATTCGCCCGCCAGTCCAACAGCTCGAAAGGCAGAATGAGGTGAGGGGAACGGGACTCGGGAGATGGGATTTTCTGATATATCACCCTTTGTTGACTTTAGCCTAACAAGCAACACTCGCCAGCCTGACTCGGCTTGTTATTTTAACTGAAACTTTCCCCGAAGGGAAATTGACAAACAACTCAAACGTCCAGACGAAAGATTCTCTGCTCGACGGAAGCAAAAGAAGACGTAGGAGTGGAGAAAGGGGAAGGAGGGAAAAGAGTAGGAGAGGGAAAGAGAGGGGGCTCTCTCCATTAGGACGAGAACATGTCCCTAAACCTGCTTGCCTTTCCACAGACAGACTCTCTAGCTTCTAAGGTAAATATTATGGCAAAGGCTACGCATCCCGTGGGTTTTGCTACAGTGCTGTGGCAAATTGAAGATGTCAGAACTAACACAATCCGCTCATAATGGGAAAGAAAGTTATTTTAAAAAATTGAAAACTAGGCCGATTAAAATTTATTATACAGGAAATGTTGTTTTACACGTTCACCGTTTTTCTGCGTGATATCAAAATCGTAGTTCTATTTCACATTGATGACCAAGACATAAAAAAAAACAACTTTTGGATTTAAAGTTGCCTAAGGACAAATTCGTCAGAGTCAACTTTTCCATTTTATTAGCTTGGTAATTGTAAACATTTAGCCCACTCAGAGTAGAGAACTTTCCAGAAATCTTCCTAAGAGCACAACGACAGGATTTCGTTAAAAGAGTTGCACATTTTTTTTTTAATCGCAACCTGCCTTCAAAAAAGCAGCATTGGCCGATATGTATCATGATCATATGTTGTCATATTTATTCATTGAGATATATAATAATGTATATCCCCCAAATCACCGGTATTAAAATTCTAATGAGATTAGTTAAAATTTATTACTTAATATAAGTCTTACAGCAATAAACAGCCTATATTATTTTTTAACCATTTCTAAAAACAAAAGCACTTCAGTCGAATAGTGCTCATTTGCTAATGCATACAAATGCAATCAACAAATACAAATTTCGGCAATTCGAAAAAAAAAACCGTTCATGCTCATTCACACCCAGAACCACACATAAAAAAATATTAAAAAAAACTACATAAATCAATACCAACCCCACCATTCGTTGCTGCGAACACACTTAACGCAAACAAGAAAAGCAGAATGAAGCAATCACGAAAACTAGTCCAACAAGTCGGCCAAATTGAAGACATTCAGTCCTTATACACACGAATAAAATCTTGCTACAACAACCCCCTTCTACATCTTCCATTACCATTTCCAAATCCCCCCTCACCACTACCCCCCACCATACCAACAACTCTTTTCCTAAAGCCAAGTGAAAGGGATTGCAGCATCAATTGACAGCCACTTCCTGTGGCAACCTCCATTCCTTCGCACCCTGATGGAGACTTGTTAATGCGATTGATTCAACCCATTTAACATTTGCAGCCGTTAGCACACACACGCGCGTGGCAGATGAGTCATTTCCCCCTTCTACTGTTGGCTTGCTTGCTGCATCCATTATCCCCAACACCCCTTCCTTTTCCCTCCGACCCTACCAACCAGGCCATATCTGGAAATTAGACCTTCGGTATGCGTCGATGTGCGTTCAATACTGCCGTCAAGAATTTTCAATTAATTTGATTCGATGAGTGTCCATCTTGAATCCTAATTGTATTGATTTTTCAAATTGAGTTATTGTTTAGAACACGGTACGTTTGCCCGGAAGTGACCAGAGTAAAGGGAACGATTTGTTCAATTTTTTTTATTAAGAAGGCGTGTCGTTTTCCGTGCGACTCAAACACGACGTATTTTTGGACGCCTGGCACCAATCAGGAAATATAGAAATAAAAAATAAGTCGCTGTCGTTTGTTATTAGTCGATAAGTCATTTCGCTTCACAATCTGAATTCACTAAAATATTCTTTAATATAGCAATTTTTTTTTGTTAAAAAAGTATATGAATGGGGCCCCGCACAAAGCACTATGACACACGAACCTTATTAGACCGAATTCCGCGCTAAACCGAGAAGCGCCGCCCGTTGGTTGATAGTTAGCTTCACTGCACGACTTGTGCCTCCTCTTGCACGAACTAGACACTGCTTCTGTCAAACCTCTAATGAAAACCTCGCTACACTTAGTTGAAACTGATGAAAGACTGTTCTTGTTTTAAGGTCTTTCGTTTGCCTTGACTTGCGAATGAGGGTCGCAATAATAAAAGCTGTGGTATTTTACCGCGGCTTTATTGCCGTTTGTTTCGAATTGACCTTTTTCTCTTCCGACGTAACGTGTTGTGAATACGAAAACACACGACCCTACAACGGACCTGAACTTCTGAAGTGAATTCCATTCACCGTCTTAATTTGCAGCAAACCCACATGTCGAAACTAGATTTACATAATTCGGATCAACATCTGGAAACTACAAGTTTCCTAAGGTTTATCTAAGACATACAGTCGTCGCTGGAGTGGTAAATTAATTTAACTGTACGTTTATGTATAAATGCGCAAGTAGTTAGTGATAGTCAAGTTAACGATTAATGCAGATAAACAAGAATAACGTAAGCATTACATGACTATGCCTGCAACTTTTTCTTACGATACGGCAAGAATTCAGATTCGAAGTTGGTCATTCGAGTGGTCTTTAAATCATTGGCAGTGGAACTTAAAAACCACAGAGAAGTACGGAAGCTCGGATTTGAGTCATCCCCAGTTTCTACTGGTTTTTATTAGGATGGGAACAAATAGCCTACGTAATATTCGCCCTTTCTTCCCCATCCTTCCTTCCATTCTGTTTTTTTTTTAAAGATGGGTACAAGGAACCTCTTTGCCCCATCGCCCCCTGTCCTTCTTACTTCCTACCGAATTGTGTAATTCCAACCAGCCGATAAAGACGACCGACTTGCAATATGGCGTTTTAGCAACATCATCTCGATGTTAGTCGATGCACTTTACTTTATCCGCTACATATATTGTTGACATTTTGACACTTCAAATTTTGGTTTCATTAAAAGTCACCGCCATGACTACAAATCATTTCAAAAACATTGGTTGCAAAGTCTAAACAAAGCGTAAAGCAATTTTCTCTGTCTGTCACGTCAACAACAAATGACTAATAATTTTGAACCAACTACATTCCGCCACATTCCGCGACTGCTAATACCAATCGACACAAACACGACCTGCATCTTTTATTTCACTTGACGTTCATTGATTACCCCCGGTCGCTTGAAAGAACAGACAAACAACGTCCATTTTCAGTCACTCAATTTGCTTCCCTTTTCAAAGGCCCCCATTGAGTGACAACCATTACGTGCCTGTTGTTTGACAGGGACGAAAATGACAGAGTGACTCTAATCCTGACGAATCCACACCTTCCAGCCTCATCAGATTACGCCTGGTCTGCCAAGAGGGGAGGGGAACACAAGTGATGGATGCCTCGAAAAACCATCAATAAACATCGAGACAGATTTTTTTGTGTATGGGGGGGGGGGGGGCATTGGGGAGACCCCAATAATCAACTATCAACTGATATTTATTTATAAATCGCTTTTCGTTCAGTAATCAGTTGATTATTAAGTTTATTGTCGCTTTCAGTTACACCCCATGTGCAGACTGAGGGTAGGGATCCAAAGTGAACGGACATGACGCCATTGACGAAAGTAACACATGATATTAAACACCTACAAACCTACAACGTGGCTACAAGTAATTTTTTTTTTGTTATTCAAGAGTTCAAGTATAGTTTTATGATTACAGAGACAATGCGAATGCAGAATTTTCACCCCCGTTCTACACACTACCCTCCGTTTGTCTATCTTTGTTAAAGGAGTAATGCGAAATTGAACATCCATACAACGGTCTTATTCACTTTTCATCGGATAAAAACTGTAAAACCCACGGATTTCACTGTTGAATGACTTATATTTTTTTCGTATTTAACATCACCACTTTCCACTATTAATCGTATGCACAATGGGTTCCTCTTTAAAAGTTTGGCATTTTTCGTAAAGAAATTGTCCCGTCGCGTTACATCCATTTAATTTTCAATAATTTTTTTACCTACAGTTCAGAGCATTTGAAGATGTTAGAGGACAAGAGAGAACAAGTCAATCACGTCTGTAATAAAGAAGACAAGAAAAACAACTAACAAGACTTCTGAAATAAAATCAAAATGGGCGATCTTGGTAAGACTACTAACGAAACAAAGTTTTTTTGTGAGTAAAGAGGATACAGGAGGAAGGGCCCCACAACACAGATTATTTACACCCATTTGCCAACAACGCTGGCCTAATTTCGGTCCTTCTCTTTAAGTACTAAGGGAAACTTTGAAGCCTGAAAAAACAAAAAACAAAAAAGACTAATTGCACATGACAACAAACATCACACAGGAACCGAATCGCATCAGACCAAACTTCACCATTATCGGGGCGAGATTTCAACTTTCGGTTTTCCCAACAGATAAGCTCAACTGGTGAGAACACAGGAAGACGGATTTCGATGATGGAAGAAAGGCAGCAGACAGGCTAGCTCCCTCCCCTACCATTACACTCTTCCTCCCCCCCCCCTCCACCTCCCCAAAATACTCCTACGCACCAGGAACCCCAAGTGCCCCATCCCACAGCAACAACGCCCGCACCCAGCACTCTGCTAGCTCCGTGATAATGGCTGGGCTGTTAGCATTACGTGGAAAAAGTCACGCAGATGAGACCATCCAGTCAGGTAAGCTCAGGCGTGGAAACAAGCGAAAAGGGTATAGAAGGAGGTAGCTAGCTGATAAGGCAACCCACCTCGTCTTAAAAAACTCATTTCACAGAGCAAAGAGCTCATTAGGACTTAAAGGTAGCAAGAAGGACGGACCACAAGTCTCGCTCTCGTTCTCTCACGTTTTCTCAACCAATCGTCGTACAGAATTTAGATCAGCTTGCAAAGCAGGCGAGAGAAAGAAGATTTTTTTTTGTAATGTCCTAAGCTTTTAAAAAAAAATTCTAAGCGAGTGAAGATAAAGGTTCGACCATTAGAATTACCGAATTTGAAGTTTCGATTTTTTAATTCATTACCTTTTTCTCATTAATCCCCTTTTACCTCTGTAACCTTACACACTGCAAGTTACAAATAATTAAAAAATAAAAATAAAAAGTACAGAATTGCTCAGCCAATGCATCTCTAAAATTACAGAACAACCGTAACGGAATTACGTCACACCAGCCCACTCATTAAAAACGTTCTGGTTGAATTTTTGTTTTGTTTGATCGGGCTGGGCAAAGGAGTCTGTAATTAAAAATAGGTACGAGAATTTCAGTAAAGGGGGTCTAGAAAGGTTGGGGTGGAGGGAGATACTCTAAGTCCTTCAGAAACCTGCAAAAGAATTGATTTTCAACATTTTAGTGCCTTTGAAACGGTAAAAAAAAATTCAGAATTTGTTAAACTCAAATGCCATTTGTTTATTTATTTTTTTTACCGAATTTTACTCTTAACTTTTGAGTCGGGGGGGGGGGGGGGGGCATCCAACGTCTGACGGATTAGTGTCCAACTTGCCAAGAGGCACCGTTACAAAATGCGTACTAATTTTTAACAAGTACCGCATTGTATGTAACCACAGCTCAGTCGGCAAATATACCGGATGTCCCAAAAGTCAGAGGTCACCACAATAACTTAATTCCCAATTCCCATTTGATATATCAAAGTTGGGTCCACCAGGGTGACCCTATGGAGGGGAGGGGGGGCACCACCTGCCCTACCTCATAAATGAGTTGATTCCTTCTAGAACGTAGCAACTACACGGTTTTATAATTCATGTGCGACGGGTGGCAAAAGTTATTAGGGTGACCCCTGACTTTTGCGTCACCCGGTATGGACGGTGTGGCGATCTAGGAAGTCTGATGTCGGGACAAATGTAGGCAGGATAGAATTCTCATTTTCAGATTACTGGCTACAATTTTAAACGAAGAACACATTGCACGATGCACGCATGTACTATAGGTCAGAAAATTATATAAAATCCTTCACTCCATCCATGTTCTGTGTGTACGTAGTAGCTAATACAAAATTATGCTCAAGTTAAGTCAGGAAAGAAATACCTCAGCATCGTGGAATGAGAGTGTGATTATACATTCGTTCCCATCCAAGAAAAAAATAGGCCTGACGAATTGAAAGTTGACAGAATTGAAAGGAAAGAATTGACGAATTGAAGTTAAAGGAAAGAAATACTTTAGACAAACCAGTCGCAACTTCGCCCTAGAACTGGCCTAAAACAGTATGAACCTACAGAACCGAATAAACAGACCAACATCTTCCTTTTCGCTCTATTAAGCTCTGACACAACAACTTTCACCGTTTATTCCCCCACCCATTCGCATTCACAATTCACGGCACAAAACCACTCGCCACCATTTCAACCACTCACACTTGCCGACCAGCTCAGCAGACCCTCCCTGCAATTTTACCGGATTCACTCGAGATTCCCAGCTGATGATGTCCGTTTGTTGGACCAATCCGGCTAATCAGCTCATCTACATTGCTAATTACGTGTCACTTATGCCAGTAACAAACCAATTCCTATCTGTTTGCTGTCTCTCTAATGGCATTACGGTGTTTTCACTTGCAGCACTTTTTTTTTAGACTGCGAGGCAAATAACTGCACCTTTGATTGGCCAGACTATTAGCGCCTTCTATGGCGAAGCCCTTCATGAGCGATTGTTCTTCAGCATCTCATACATGCCAAATGAACGACTTGCAATTCAGCTTGATGGAAATGAGGAAATTGGTTGGGGGGAAAAATACGAGTTTGCACTTGGGATGTAAAAGATAATGTTGCGTTAGATTCGGGGGGATAAATAGGCATCAAGACTCATTTGAATATACAATGTTTTCGAAGTTAAAATAAATTAAGAAATAAGCATTTAAAAGGGAATTGCTACAATTGTTATCATCATCGAACACACGTATTCAATCACGTACTGGTGTTCGCTGGCTTTTTTGTGTTAGTCTGGAGAGTTTCTGTTTTTATTTTCCAAATTTCTTAGAAAATAATTTGAATGAAACGGAGAGTATCTTTTGAGCCTCAAAGTATACACGAAATATAAAAGTCAACGAAATACAAAATGGCCTCGAACATCTCACGACTAACACAAGACTTTTTTTTTTTAACTTTGTTGCTGTCATACTCTTAGAGGGAGGTGGGAATTAAGGCTTTAAAAGCGCGTCGACAGCTAGGTCAATAGTACCAACATCAGTCACAGTGCAGTGGTCCGGGTTGCCACTGTGCCACACATTACTGAGATGTTAAACAGACCCCAAATCTAGATCTTAGAGACGGGACACTACAAACAACTGCATTTCTTGGTTATTTGTATAGTACTCCAGTGTAATTTTTCCATTTGATTTCAATATTATTATTAGACCATATTTCCGACTTCCACACTAGGGCACCCGTGACGTAGCCCCCCCCCCCCTCTTATTTTAAGGCACTTTCGGTAGTTAAAATTAGGAAGAAAAACCGTTAAAACAAAGGTTTCGAGGATTGCAACAGAGATTCCTGGGTCCAAAGTTCATGTTGACTAATACTAAGTTGAAAAATTTCCAGAAAACTATTTTTTCAGACTTCTGAATGCAGGGGTCGGAAAAATAGTTTCTGCTTTTGTTCTCATCTTCTACTGGAAATGTTGCTCTCTGCCCCTTTCGGCCCCCCCCCCCCCCCCACCGACAGTCTGAAGGCTATGCCTCAACGGATTTGTCCCGAATAAACGGCTGTTGGACAATCTTAACCTGAAATCGGTTTTCTACTAAAATGGACACAGTGTGAAATTAGTCTTACACAGACTTAGGAAATGAGACATGCAGCCATCAAGACCCCCAATGTAAGCTGACCCATCATTTCCTACGGTAATGAAATTAATTTTGTAGCCCACAGCTCGTTACATTTTTTAGGACTGCATCCTTCGTTCTCCTACTTTCCAAGAACACCATTAGGGCTTCTCTCGGCTCATAAGCCTATCCTTTACGATGTTAGTGCCTTGATAAACCCTCAATCAGGCCCGTAATTGGTGGCACTAAAATACAAGAGACGTTAGCCATCAAGGAGCAGGCGTGGGGATGGTCAGCTAGTTGATTCCATGGAAGCCAAGTAAGGGGTATAAAGTTTCCCTCTAGTTTTCACGTACCACAAACACACACACGCTATGCGGCTACGCGACACAGACCGAAATAATAATAGTCCTTTCTTGCTGTTTCGGGATGCGGCTACTTGAACACATGAGCGATGGCCAGACGACAGGAACGCTCATTAGAATGTCCGCGGCTTGCGGTCCGTCGCCAAGGCGGGAAAAAAAAAGAAAGAAAGAAAGAAAGGAATAAAGAAAGAACGAAGATTTGGACAAGCCTCAGTCGATATGCCGGCGAAAGAGAAAGTAGGAACACAAGTTTGTTTCTTTGCCGCCAAATTGGCCTGCTCTTTCAGCCCAACCAAATAATCAGTTGCAACTACAAAAGCTCTGGTTGGATGGTAATTACAGCTGCAAAAACGGCCGCCTACCGAAAAGGCTCGTTATCACCGTGGAAACCTATTGTTACGTAAGGGCACCGTCCGTGTCTTAATGGCTTCATTTGGAGGACGGCGGCGAACCAGTCTGAAAGGAACCGGCCCTCTTCTTGCCTTTCAAGTGCTTCCCTTGCATGCCTAGTCCATACAACCGTGACAACCTGTCTACATTTTTGGTTGGTGCTACGAACGAATAATCCTTGTCCCTAACAAGATGTCTCTTACTGAATAGGCAGTATCTGTTTTCAGATTGGGTAGCCAGCCAGCTTGGAACCATAACGAGATCTGCAGTGGTAAATGTTGCCCCTTAATCCGACACAGTCAACCAAGGAAGACATAAATTCATACATACCCCCCCCCCACCTCCCAAAAAAAATCAGCAATTATCGATTTCGAACTCCACACTACGAATAAGAGCAAATCTGTCAAATAAATCAGTTGGGTACCACTTTCTTGGTATTACGGTTGGCATGACCCAAAATGACTGTCGAGAGGCTAACATAGGCAAATAAGTACATACCTTTAATGTTACGACGCATTAGAACTTAATTCTAAAGCATTTTAATGTAAATAATTACATGTCAATAACGAAACCGAAATCTTCTCCATGTGTGATGCCTTTTACAATCATAAACTTTAAAAAGCTTAACCTTTTACTGCTCATACTGAACTGGATAATTTTTTTTCAAGTCGGGTCCGTCGGGGGATTCGAACCGGCACTCACTTGGTTTGGATACGAGGATGCTGACCACTGGGCTGTTGCTGATCGGTTAACTCGCAAAGCTCGCGTTGCTCGTTAGGACGGTTGTCGTTCAGTGGCCCTCTACTATATATGACTAGGGACTGTAAAGGATTAGTCTTAGAAATGATCATATGCAATAGTAACACCGAAATGCAGAAGATTTCAGTGTTGCGATACAATACATCTGGTTGCTGAGGCAATAATATAGGCAAGTGAACAGACAACAAAATGGGTTTACCAAGATAGCTTTTAAAAAAAATTCTTTCTCCTGTTCGTTTTCTCTCTGTCTGCCTTGCTACACAGAACGAAACATTTATATTTTCCATGCGACTCGCACAACAGCCTCCAGGCTTCAACAGCAAAGGCCTGGCAGTCGACATCAGGCGAGATCTTTAAACGTAGTGTTATTGCCGACTGCGTTGTCAAGTGCATAAGTTTACTCTTATTTTTTTTTCGTTCTTGTTCGTTTGGAACCTCGAGGAATTCGAAATGGACGGTTCATTCGCAAGATGCCTCGCAGCCAAACGTCCTCGACAGTTGGCAGCATATCTTCGGACGGTTCCTTCTATGTCGAGGAACCAAAAAGAGTGGGTGGGGACGGTCGAGATGTCCTCGAGGACTTGCGAAGGGACTTTTCTTGGGGACGAACGGAGTAGCTGGCGGCCAGGACTCCAATTGGCTGCCTGATCCGGCCCGCAGCTGTCGGCCAAATGTATGGGCATCCTGATACGCAATGCAAATTTTCCAAAATTGAATCTGGGGCGAATGGATTTGTGGTGAAATGGATGGGCATAACGCTGGAGGCCAGAAATACAAAAATACAAAGAAACGGAGGAGTTCTACGCTTCTATCCCGATAGAAAAAGGCACTTGTTTCAAATGCTAACAGTGTGAGGGGGACTGTTCACGAGCATACAAGTAGAATTTGAAGTGGCCAGAGTCTGTTCCATAAAGATGTAGGAATATGGCTCACCGACCACACTCTCACTTGCTGAAAAATCATCATAAAACACGCACCCTAGTGCAAAAAATACAACCGTAGCCGGAAAAGCCACAGAAAGCCATTTAAGAATAGTGCAAACAGGGTAACTGCGCACTCTTTATGAAACACAAGTTTTAAAAACCGACAGAGTCTAGTCGTAAACCAAGAAAGACTTAAAATAGGTCTAATTCTGAATTTTGTGTTCAAAATTTTGATAAGCAAACTTGATGACAGAATGCTATGTGAATTCCTTGAGTGAATGATCAACGTGTGATGGTTAAGTATGACATAAAGTGTAAACCCAAGTTCAAACAAACACTTATAAAGCCAAAGGTAGTTACAAAAACAAAGAAACAAAAAATCACTTATAATTTTCGGCCTCATAAACAGAATTTTTTAGGGGTGCCCGGGGGGGGGCCGCCCGCATTTAACATAACTTTTCCCAACACGGTTTGGATAAGTTACCCATAATGAATTTAGTACACGCTTTTCATCTTTAAAGATGACCTTCATTAACCCAAAAAGACTGAAATGTCGGGCAAAGTCTACACCAAACTTGACCATCCCAACGATTCAACTAACGATTAAAATCTTTCATGACTTGATTCACTTTTATTTAAACGACTTGCCTTGCAGCCTGACTACTAACCGTCCATTGTCCTGGATTAGCTTAGCAGTAGTCATTGGCTACTTTCTTTGCTCGAGGGTATGAACGTGATGCTTCCCTTTGTAGCCAACAACCTTATTACAGGTAGAGAGAGGGCTCAATAAGGAAAAGCCGCGTCCACCTGCCAAGGCCTATAGCTACCGCTTTACAACCTTCCAGGTGACAGACAGCCAAATTAAGCAAAGGGCCAAGAGAAAGCCCCTTCCCCTTCTGCCCGTAAAGGCCATATACAAGTCTGCCCTTCCATCCACCTCGGTGTCAGCAAGTTACGGCAGCAGCACTTCGTCTTTTGTTTTCTTTTTTTTTTTTAAATCTTCTTCCTCCTTTTCGCTTTACATTTTGAAAGTCGTTGCTTGCTTGTATTTAATTCACGTCAGGAACAGGATGTGAGCTGCAGTGTTGTTGCCGGCAGAAACAATAGTTAGTGGGACAGAAAAGGCTCTAACGCGACTTGTGTCAAAGTCGTTAATTAAAAATAAGAAAATAAAAAGAGGCGATGGCACCAGTAGGTGAAGAAACCCGTTTTGTAAAACTCATGGGCATCTGTAAAGGCTAGTTAATTTTTACAGCTACTTAATGGCGATTTGAATACATTATTTTTAAACAATAGCCTATCTTTGTTATTATAGAGAGGGTATTCCTTTAAAACAGATTTTTAACGCGTCTAGTTTATCACGCTGAGAAATACTTTTTCTACGGCTCCCTTGCTAAATTTTAAGGTGATAATATCTGTTAATACTCCTGAAAACTTGCAGCAATACGTTTACTAGCTGCAGAAATACGCATATTAACTGTGGTCATGAATAGTGCACACCAGATTACTTGCAAACGTGGATTATCAAAGATTACCAGTGGGTTAACTAGGATTACCTAGACTCCAAACTAAGGTTGTATGTTGTATTACAGTTTACTGGATTACTAAAAGAAATAGGCTACTTCAGATTACTGATTACTACACGGAATACTTCAAGGAATACTTCGGTTTTTTTTCTGGATTACAACATGGAATAGTTCGGGTTACTGTATTACTACACGGAATAATTCGGATTACTGGGTTGCTACAGAGAATTGTTACGTAGAATTCTTCGGATTACGTCCAGATTACCACTGCTTTTCTGAGTTTCCAGCACGTTGGATTACCTCCGGTTACCTGGAAATATAGAGGATTACTGAAGATTACCACGGAACATGAGGATTGTCACCAGGTTATTTGAATTAGTTCATGTTTACCATGAAATACTGCGGATTACTCAATGATTACCAAGGAATATAGTGGATTACTCGATGATTGCCAAGCATTTGTACAGCGTATTATCAACGCTGATAACCCGTCGGCATTTGCCGTTCTTACGTTTAACAGCAGCACAGTCGAAAGGCCTGGTCCACTACGAAACGTCGTTTTAAGGATTCAACTAAAACACAAATATCAACCGAAGAATTCACTGTAATCTTTCTCATTATTCAAACTTATTGAGAAGCACATCTTCAGAAAAAGAAATGCATTAAGAATATTGTAATAAAATTCACTAAAAATCGCTGGAAACCGTATGACCCCGTTTGAATGAAACTACTTCACTTTAACGTCCAGCCACACTACACAAAACGCATAAAATTACAGGTCCATTCCTTCCAGTTGGCTTTCCTGTAAGGCTCAGTGTTGCAACATTACTTCAGATGCAAGTAAATATTGCAAGGGCACTCAATTTCCTATCCCCCTCCCCCCTCCCCACGTAAGAAACAGTTTTGCTACACTCACTCTGAGTTATGTAAATGTTGCAAAGGCTATTTGGCGCAGGATGCTCGAATATAGTGAGAAGGTATGTCGTTTTAATACACAAGAAGTAAGGGAAATAATAACGTCAATCCCAAGGGTAAATTTTAAGAAAATCTCCTTTCTATCGAACGTTGCTGCAACGAGTCTTTATTCCAAATGCAATTTGCGCCATCTTTGAACCAGCAATATAAACACCTGTTCTTCACACGTTCTGAATAGAAGAAACGAAAACAGTAGCACCACATTTTATGGTCAGTCGTATAATACAATAATCTCGTTACCTTGGCCAACACAAGAACGGGTTACGATGTGGCCAGGCCATATACCACCACGTTAGAGACAAGAGAGAGAGAGGCCAAACATGTTCATTAGCATAGGACAAAAGGGCTGATATTTCACAGGTCGGTCACCTGCCTGGCAAAGCCTATTTACGAATCAAGACGCTTGGTCAATTTACGGCCGCACTACAACCCTTTCGTCTGCTGCGACTGCCAACATACATAACCGCGGAGAATAAGACCTGAGGCGAAAAAGATGGGGTTGGTTGGAAACTAACCGCCTTGGAAATCACAAAGTCCCCAGATTCGTTGGCCCCGTACAATGGTGCTGTGTCTAAATTTAAGAATAGTTGTATTTTGAAAAGAGACTGTCGATTTCTGGTTTACACGACCACAATTAATTTTATGACTTACCCTTCTGGATAACTGAACACTTTTACTGTTACTGAACACTTTTACTGAACACTCTTCTGACACGCAACAATTTTTTCGTTGGTTTGTACACTTCATGTATCTATATGACACCGGGTACGGAACACATATAGAACCTTTACACTAAAAAAAAATCGTTAATGGATTCATTTCGCCTTTAGTCACAAGCCAATCTGACAATTTATGTTAGAAAAATTGTCATCCTTAAAATTGAGCGAAATGGGAATTACCTCTTCGCCTACCAAAATATTCTTCAAAATTTTACATTACAGAAAGCATAACTTCATGCCTATACTTGCATTAGAGAAGCATGTCTACTTGGAAGGAATTTGTGATTAGTTGAGGTTTCTGACGATACATATTTAGCTACGCGAGGGAGGCAGTTAATATGGGAAAACAAATTTTTGGTCAAACGTGAATTCTCCTTATGCGAAAATTAAGAAACTGATTAAAACTCGGCGAAACGGGATTTGACGAAACGGGTATAAGCCTAGTGCTGTTGAATGGCACCCGAAACATTGGTGTGCTCTTCCTTCACTGCTAACCATTCTTTATTATCTACTACTTACTACTCTTTTATTTTAACTCACAAGGCACAGAATTCACTGACAGCCAGCATAGGCGTGTCTCTTTGCAAGGGAACACGTCTGTACACGAACGTAAGAAAAAAATGCCCCACGTTAACTGGCCAAGAATTAACCCAACTGCTTTACGCTATACTGCATTCTCATTAGACCATTCGTTAATGTCGATTGTCTATTACACAGTCCTAACTCACCCGACGTTTTAGGGATATTTCTCTCTGGTCTTGGTGACGGCCAGGGTTTGCCGTTGGGTAAGGGTAGGTAGGGGGAAGGAGGTGTGACATATTTACATAGGCACGACAAGCCAAGATGTATACACACAAGCAAAGACTTAAGCCACGAACATCTGGCTGGCTTGGAAGGGCCACTCATGACCGTCTTGTCACGGGCAAAAGACTTCACTTCATTTCCACAAATTCCCATTTTAAAAACATGAGCAAAACCGCACGGCTAGCCCCGTGGCCCTCGCGTTAATACGTATGCAAATTCATCGTCCGTCCGTAGTGCAGTCCATTCACGAGAAAAAGGGGGGCAAAGGACTAAGAAGAAAGAAAAACGAAAAGTGGCCTCGGCCAAGCCCCATCTCGCCTTCCTCGCCTCCTCCCCCGCTATCCCACCCCCTCTCTTGGGGCCCTCCCCCGCCTCCACCGCCCACGGCAAACACCAACGACGAGCAATTAACCAAGAAAGATAGACCGGTGGTCATTAGGGAACGCTTCTGACAACTCAACTCCGGCCTTCTCTTCATCAGCCTCTTTGCTGCTCCAAGACTCGCCATTTTTTTTGCGCTATTTTTTTTTGTTTTTTTTGCGCTTTGTATTTACGCTTTTCTCCCGAGTCAGCTAGAGGCAGCACGCCCTAATCCTTCCATCTTTTTCAAGCTTTCGAGCCAAAAACAAATGGGCGTGCTTTATAGAACGAAGGCACGGTGGTGGCAGCAGCAGTGTAGCACCCAACATGGCGGGTGTTTTGGGTGTGAAGGAGGGAGGGTGGGATTTCCGCCCTGCCGTCCTCTTCTCGAGTGATGTGTGCTGGTGCTTGCACTAAGGATAAGCCAAGTCACATTAGCAGCGTTGCCTTGTCAAACTAATCCGCAGCTACCCTCAAACGATGAGAGCACGAACAAGCTCGGAACGCAAGCAGAAACTGGAGACGACCAGAGAAAGGGCAGTCGAGCGTCTTCTCCATTCAAGAAGCTGGTCTTGAAGGCTCCACAACGTAATGGAATGGTTCAATGATGTCTCAGCTTCTAGAATCATTCAAGAAGCTGGTATTGAAAGCTCCATAATGCAGTGGAATTGAGGCTTAATGGTGCGTCTACAGCAAGGTCATTAGCACCAACCTTAGTCACGGTGTAGTGATTGGGTTTGCCACTGCGCCACACATTACAGAAATGTTAAACAAACCCCCAAATCTATATCTTAACGTATCCTCCTGCAAAAATTGAAAAATCCCAGACAGGAGGACAAAATCATCACCCAATTGACACGCACTGTCTCACAAAAGGTGGAAGCAGCAACGAACACCATCAAGATAGTGACAACCAACAAATAAGTGACGGACCGTGATTGGCCGGTGTCACTCATGACATTCAGGCCGGAATTCCCCATCAAAAGGAAACAATGTAATGGGTCAATAATGTCTCAGCTTCTCGAATCAATCAAGAAGCTGATCTTGAAAGTTCCATAACGTAATGAAATTGTTCAATGATGTCTCAGCTTCCCGAATCATGCAACAAGCTGGTCTTGAAAGCTCCATAATGGAATGGTTCAATGTCTCCGCATCCCAAATCATTCAAGAAACTGGGCTTGAAAGCTCTACAATGTAATGGAATGGTTCGATGATGTCTCGGCTTCCCGAAACATTCAGGAAGCTGGTCTTGAAAAGGTCCATAATATAAATGGAATGGTTCAATGATGTCTCAACTTCTCGAATCATTTGATTTTTGCGAAGGCGAGATTTCTATTCCGTGAACTATGGATGCGATAGAACCTCCAACATCAAAAGTGTGTACTTCACGATTCACAGCTGCACTATTTCTCAATAGCTAGTAAGGACAACATGTACCTGTTGCAGAGTACCTGTAGGCGGCTTCATTTACCCAGATTGCAGAAGTTGCCACGCACGAGCTATATCTCAGGTGGCATTGCTGTCACTGAGGATGATATCTAGCTCGCTTATAGTATTAATAAGGTAGATCATGGTTTGATTTTAAAACTTTGGATCTGCCGAAAACCAACAACCAGTCCTAATCTGTGGGAGGAAGGTTACTTACTGGTTCTTGATAAAAGAAGACAACTGGTAGATTTTATAATAGTTTAATTCGCTATTGTTTCACAACGTTTTCTCGTTTTGTTCTTTTTTTCCATTAAGAATTACACAGTCACTGGAAGAGGCAGTTTTCGACAGATACACAAAACCAGCTCGTAGAATATTGAGCGAGTTAACTATAGCATACACTTGCACGCACCATGATGGTTACAATGGTACACTTTTAAAATAAATTATTGGTGGGGGGGGGGGGGAAGCGAAAAATCAAGTTCAGTGTGATCATTTTACACACCAAAGGAGCTGGTAACTGTGATCAAACGTTTGCTTAATGAAATTGCTGTCCACCCGTAATTGGGAACTAAATTGGAATCACAAATGACAATCTAGTCACCGTAACTAATACCTGGTGTTGTTTCAACTGATGGCTTTCAGAACGCCCTCCTCACCACCGTAATAACCACAAACTTTGTCTTCCAGCTCGCCTGATAGGTATCGGTCCTTTTCCCCATCACATTTTAACTCTGCACTTTTTCTAATACGTCATTGACAGCAGATTTTATTTTTCCCTCGCTCCTGGCAATGTCCTTCAGTGTCCTGATTTGAAATTTAATTCGGAAAGCAGAGGGGGAATAACGATGGGGCACAAATCCAACTGGCGTGGGAAAGTGTGGCCATTTCATGCTTGCACGCGCATGCAGGATGGAGAACTAGGTCCAGGCTTGCGATCAAAAAAGATCACCTGGACAAAAAGGCCAATGATTCTTGAAATTAAGCCCATATCAAGCAAACTGGCTCGAGAATGAGGTTATTCATCAAGTGACCTTTCTAGTGTCACGATCAATGCAAACTAAATGACCAAAGCACATAAAATCCGGTTTCTTTATTCAGGTGTGGGAACCAATGCTCAGAAATA
>JAHWFP010238831.1:0-42666 GCA_023313725.1 Lithobius niger | reverse complement strand
ACAATGTACTTTAATGATGGTGATAATAATAATGTTGTGCTTTATTGCTTCGCTAAGACAAACACGTTCTTAGTAGCACCAATACGCCAGTGAACTTGTCGTTATTCTTACTGTAACCTTACGGCCAAAATGCCATGGACTTCATTGTTTGCATGGTAGAAAACCTTATTCCTTAACGTTAATTCACTGAGAAATTATTGTTGTGGACTCGCACCATGACATAAACACATCTTCTATTAAGTGGGAACCACTCAGTTCACTCAATGTGTACTTGGATGCCTACCAGGCTAGAAAAACTCTTTCTAGTTAAAAAAAAAAAAAAAACACAATATTCTTTATGTAACTACTAACTGCTCAAGTAGGTTTACCTCATGGCATGGTAGTTAACCTATTAAACTTAAGGCGTACATAGACAAAATATTCTTGATTAAGGTTAGGATACAGCACACTTGATGTGTTCTTCCATATGCCCACGCACAGCCTGAACCAGGTAAATATCAGTCTTTGCTGGAATTCAATACCTCCTAACCACACTTAAGAAGGTCTTACAGCTATGTCACAATTCGTTGTTTTTGCTAGTAAATAATGAATTATTAACACTCCTAATCACTCCTTAAGAAGGTGTTGCTGGCTATATCAAAATTCGTTGTCTTTCCTAGTAAACAATGAATTGTCAACATTCTAACCACACTGCTGACAAGGTTTCAGCAGGTATATAACTTTTTTTTGTTTTTGATTTGCCAGTAAATAAGGAATTTTCAGTGCCTATAAGGCTTAGCGATTTATCTAAATTTGTTAGTATTACGCATCAAACTCAGAAGCAAATGCGATTCGACAGCGACCGATTTATCCTGAAATGGTCAGACATCGGAATGCTAAAGACGCGATCCAAAACATCCCAATGACAAAGACATCAAGACACATCCCAAAAGCCGTTCCGTTCCCCATTTTAGTGGCACCGTCTCGTCCTTAGGGCCGACTTGGGAACCATCCAGAAGCCAAGGCATTATGTTAAACTCAACTCCGACTCCATAAAACGAAACCGTTTCTTTTCCTCTGCTCACCCATATACCAGCAAGTGCTCTTTGGTTGCGCCGGGGGCCATGAAAAATCTGTGAACCAAAGACGTATTTGTACGCATAGCATCACATTGGTGTGTTCGTTTCTATGGAATTTGGTCCTCAGCTTGCTGCTGCGAACAAGAAACAAATGCATTTCATACCAGGTCTTCTCAATGAGAGCTAGCTGAGGCCCTTGGTTGGACTTTGCTGGCACCGTCTTGGCTGAAGTCCACATGATTTTCCTTGCTTGAAGTTTGAATGGATCTTTTATATACACAATTGACGTGTTATATGGTAGCTGTCACTTTTTACGAAGCTAACGTAACATAAATTCAACCGTCACATACAAAGTTAACCTATTTCAGCCCTTAGAGTTTGTATCTTTGAGACAACTTGTCTATTGGACGACGAAGCTAGGCCATTTCGTACCAAGATACACGACCAGTTTTGGCCTGGAGTTTTCTTTAACTCGCTACTACCAAGTTGAAAATGCACACAATTTTTCGTTTCAAAACTCACTGACTATTGCATGCAGTCAACAGCTGCATGCTAAAAACTCCAATGAAGAGTATTTTATACTACTGGGATCGTTCCTTGCACATGTTTTTTTTTTCCTTTTGAATTTCTGACATCATAAATCTTTTATCCTAGTATTCGGTTTGTCAAAACCAGTTACAGATATGACCATCACACCGCATCGCTCGAACAGCGCTCGAGTTACACCCACGTTTGCCTTGCAAATAGCCGCTACCCACCACAAGCAGACTCTCGGCAAGGGCCACCAGGCTTCAGCCCCAGACCAGGAAAGACGATGCATCATGGCACCCGACCGTTTCCCTGACGACGGAACGCTTCTCTTCCCTTCTTCATTTGATGGGCCATAAAGAGCAGGCGAGCCCACCTGGTCGTGGACAGACGTATCAATAAAAGGAGGATCTGACTTCAATAAAAGAGGGAAATTAAAAGTGATTTCATTCTTTAACGTCATGGTGCGAGGAAGAGGAAATTGCGCCTTGGCCTACGAATGAGGCGCCACGTGACCAGAATACTGTCAAGGAAACAAGGTAATAACAATACAGTAGCGAGTGTAAGACAAATTGAGAGGTATTCCAGACCTATACCCTCATACAGCTGCGAGGGGAAACTGGTGCTTGTGCATTCGACTGCAGATTTACCCCAAAATTGCGCAAATTTTTACATGATTCACATTCCAATGCAATGTGACTCGAATTTCTCATTACTACTTAACAGCATCAAGCAGTAAAAAAAAGGGGTTAGGAAACCCGATCAATCAGAAGAAAATGAAAAATGTACCACAATTTGTGGATAGTCACCAGAAGGGGGTACCGTAAAACCGGTACCGTAAAACCAACATATTATTTTACAATTACTGAGTCATCTTCAAGAAGCGATTAAAAAGACTGCCTATTTATCATTCTATGAAGTTTATTTACATTTCGCCATTTACCGTTTCCGTATCAAGAGCATTCCAAATATTAACGAACCAACCGAAAAGAAGTTTTTTCGAGAGTCAAGATTGGAACTCTGAACCTCCCACTTCAAAGGCTCTCCTCTAGTGGAATGGTGTCTGTTGGACAAATCAAAAAATGGAAGGTCGACAGCAATCAGACCCTTTAAAAATCTTAAAAGTGAGATTGAGATCAAATTTTATTCTTCGGAGTATAGAACGAAAAATGTGCCTCTTAGAGAAATAAAAAAGGGTTTCAAAGGGTTTAGAGCGTTAACCACTCCTGGTCATCTGCCCTAAGCCCTAGAGAAATAAAGAAGCTTCCTTAACAAGGCAGGACCGTTTGTTGGACCTTAATGTGTAAATGCCTAACAATTCAGACTTCTATGCAATGATGGGTTCTCTCCTTTTTAAACAAGATTAATTTTTTTAATTTACTTTTAATGTGCTTCATTACATTTGACTATGCTTAACTTCGGGATGTTGATTTGAGTGTATTTGTGTTATGTAGCTTGATTGCTTATTTTTGCACTTGATAACGTGGTGCTGACTATCCCGAAACGTCGTTCTATTGTTACGCGTACTTGAGTGGCTTCGTTTACTTTTGACGATAGATCTACAAGTTTAGCGTTTTTCTTTTTCTTTTTCGTCACCAGACGAACAAACGAGGTTATAAGGCGTCTTACAGACTTTACGGAAGCCTGAAATGAAAAACAACCGCATGATGCAAAAGTAACGTAGGCCTTCATTTAAAACATAAAATGTTAGCTAGCCCGCAAAGGAATGAACCGTCTTTGACAAGAATTAATGCATCTGAATCAACGACCAGTTTTTAAGTAACGATTTGGTTGGTTGCATAAGTTGCCTGCTTGATCGAAAGCCATCTGGTCATTGCTTATCGCACCGCTGCTTCCGCCTGCGGTCCACAGATGGCGTAGGCTGTTTGTGTGTTTACCCATGCGCTCACGAGAGGTCGCCACTCACCCAGCTTCTTCTACCAGCACATTACTCAATGAGCAAGCAATCGTGTTCGTAAAAAGTTGGCGCGCGTCGGCCATCTCCAGTTCTTTGAACGCAAGTGTGTACTGGGGTCGTCGAAAACACTAAATCGTAGGCGTTATTTGCAACCGATCATTTTGGTCTCCTAACGTATTTGGTGAGCAGATACGTTCGCGCTATACATGGCTATTAGCCCCAGCAAACGAGCCTCGCGTTGCTACACGAAGGATGCTGCCGAAGGATGACGACATGCGCTTTTGCAGGATTTTTTTTGTCACAATTCACTCTGCGTCGCGGCAGACAAGGGTTCCCCGAAACACCGGTTGAAAAGCACTGGCCTAAACACATTCATTGTTTTTTCCTCTTGGAAGCAATTACTTCGTGATATATTGCAATATTATTTGGCTTGGCCATAGCTCATCGGATCCTGTTAGGCCAATACTACATAAAAATAACAATAAAAAATTAAACGAAATTTCTAACTTGCGTACCCCAAAGTTACCAAGCAATCTGTCATTAATTAACAAATCACTGAATATTTTATACCTCCCAAGTAGTGCTGGAGTGACCAAGGTTAAGATGATAAAGGGCAGGGATTTTATGAGACAAAGAAGGCTTCTGTGTGGAAACGAACATGGCATGACTTGTTCTGACCTACCTAATCTGCATTCTTTTCCTGTCCTTCATGTTCATTGTTAAGGCGATGATTCCAAAATACAGTGGGAATTAAAAAAAAATTACAACAATTTCAAATGATGACGTATCACTTGCTTTACACCTACAAACTTCAGTGAAACCTATCACAATCACTTTCTTTTATTCGGGTTTGCCCTTACAGAAGATCTCGCACGGCCTTCCCATTTCTCCCATCAAAGGCACTCCAAGCTATTGTCAAAAGGTCAAGACAATTACCATTTAGCATTCATCTCCTGCCTCTCTACCAATCACATCTTTTTCAATTTGCAATAACTTTATCATAGACAATGAACTTCTCGTGTTTACCAAATTCATTGTTTTAGTGAAAATTCAATTTGCCTATTTTTACACTTCAGAAGGCCGTAAAGCATGGATATCACTAACACAGCTTCTAATACCATATCATTTGACTGGCATAAACCAGACGGTTTGTTTGAATTTAATCCTTTCTCTTTACTTTCACAACAAGCCTTGTTTGAATAAAAGACACAACACGTGGCAAAATTCCCACTCCTAGCAAACAGCAATCCCGCTTACAGAGCAACAAGAGAAGCAGTAAAGGCTCTTTAAGTCATTCTATTAGAAAGCAAAGAATTAATTAGGCGATCTGTTGGACGTCCAGTCAAGAGTTAAGGTTTACAAACAAACAAGAAATCCGGAGGACAGAGCAGAGGACACAACTACGAAAAGCTGCATTTCATGGTTCTGAAAAGATATGCACCCAGCGTAACTGAGGTAAAACTTGAGCCTTCTGTCTGACTAGGCTAAACTCACAACTACATATTTCATACACAATATTAATAATTTTCGGTGCATAAATTGGCAACTTGCTCGCAAAAAAAAATGAAAAGTAAAACTAGGGTGGGACCAGCCCAACTACAAGTGATCCGCCAACCGCCATCTTGGACAAGTGGGCTGGTCCCACCCTGGTTTTACATTTCATCGTTTTTGTGAACAAGACGCCAACTTATGCGCCGGAAATTATTAATATTGTGTATGAAATGTGTAGTTTCAAGTTTTACCTCAGTCACTTCACTCACAAAGTCTCTTGTTCGATTCCAGTGTAACTGTTATAAGTGACACTAAGCGCAGAGAAACCAACAATCCCCAAGGAAGAGGGTACCACAACCTATTGGAAACGCTACTAAATAAACAAACAAAAACAAATAATAATGCAATAAAGCAGCACGAACTTTCATGTCGTTTCGAAAATGGACGAATTCCATAACTAGAGCAATTAATGGATGGTTTTGGTTTGCATTAACCTACTGAAGTTGGTTGAGTTGGCTTACATTATACTTGGCCTAGGCTGCTAATGGTTCTCATGAGAGCACGCATGGTTTTTTTGCTTGGCATTTGAAAAGTTTTTTAAAGCCAAAATCTAAACCGGTGACCATATCAGCCCTAACTCCATTCACATGATTGCCGCGAGATAAGAGTCCTTCAAAGGAATGTCACAATTAAAAACTTGGATCGAAAGACTTTTATCCAACGCAATATTTGCACTGAACGTTGCTGAATCTGGCAAAAAAAGAAGAAGAAGAAAAAAAACAGTCACAGCTCCATCCCTCTAAAAGATAAAACAAATATAGTACTAAAAATGCCGTAGCGCTTACATTTTTAGATTAGTCCAGGATGCCCATTCCCAAAATATAGTACTCAGCAAAAAATGAAGTAGTTTACTGGGGTTACTTTGTTTTGCTAAAAAAAGCCATCGACCGACCGCACCTGAAAAATCGTGAGTAAATTAAAGCCAAATCAATTCTTTTAGTGCCACTCCCGAAAACTATTAATTAATTTTTACTGGCATATTGACATCTTAAAAAAAAACCTTTGTTACTTGTTTACATTACATATTATACATTTCAGCTAGTCTGAAAGTGCCTCTTGTACGTCTAAAAATACTACATAACGTCTTCCATTCCGTAACTGCCACCTCATCCTCAAGCACTGTTTCACAGAACGTGAGACCTTAGCAAAATTCCCATCACCAACCAATTGCACTTTCTCTCTATGAGAAATGTAGAGAGAGAGAGACAGAGAAGCGGCGGCCTGAGTTGCACTGCAACAGCAGCAGCTTCGTTAATCATTGATGATCGAGATAACATCAAGAGCGAAAGGAATAGCGCTTTGCATGAAAGCTCATTACCAAGTGCTGTCATGAAGCCATCATCATGGTGGTTGTAAAGCAAGCAAGCAGGAAGCACATTAATCCATATAACGATCTAACGGTATAGTAATTACAAAACGACAAAAAGACCAAAGACTATACCGAGTAACGCAGATGCAAAAGCATTATAATATGTGCAACGACCTTTGCCATTACTGTGCACCGACACACTCGTAACTTAATACTAATTACGCCTAATCAAAATGCAGAGCAAGCATCATTGGTTATTGGTGACGGTTAGCATCGAAAACCGTCACCAATAACCCACGTGCCAATATTTTCCCGGGTTATGCAGAGTTATGACGCTCTCTCCCAAAAGACATAGCGCACACACTGTTACGTATACAGAGCTTTATAACATGCATCAATCATGAACCACCAAATGAATTGGCAAATTTGACTTGGCATGTTGAGCTAAGATTTTTTAATTGAAGATGCGAACAGCAATATGTCCATCGTGGAAAGTCATCAGGAACCTGTAACGTGGTTACCGGACGGTTGAGGTTACAGAGGGATTCCACCTTAAAATTCCTAACTACCGATGTGAATTGCTGGGGGTGCTATGGGTTGGTTACCGGGATGCCATGGAGTATTTTTCATAGACGCGACATTGTCCATGAAAGCCCAATGTTGAATAACTTGGCATACTCTCCACACTCTTTCAGATAGTTGCTGTAGTTATTTTACTTTACTGCAAGAATAAGACACGTTTTCCAACAACCAATATCCTGAGTGTATACATTTATTTACTATGTGAGAGTATTAGTATGTATAGCATTCTCGTCAATAGTGCTAAAGCGCCGGTAATGCTTACCACCAAACTATCTTCATTCAAGACTAAAAGAACGCAATTCAAAACACCCTTTCAGAATCAGGTCAAATTATACGTCACATTCGCCACAGTTCGTAACATCAACAACTTTATTTCGATTATTTTATTTCGGGAACAATATAGGATAAAGAAATCGCCTAATATAAAAGCAGGGACAAGCCACATGTTACGAACAAGATTTTTCTACTGTAGTTACACATGAACAAACAAACACGAAATCCATTAGCAGTGAAGACTTGCTCACCAAAATACAAGCACCTTTCCAGCACAGACTGACTGTTGTCGACTTTGTAGCACATGGCGAAGCCCACGTTAACCTGATGGTCAATGAAGTGTCCGAATCACTCGGTCAACATGATTTAGCGAAAGGGCGACAGAGGCTAACAAAGTTTAGTGGTCGTTAAACTTTAACCACTCACTCCATGTACTTTTAATAACCTACTTAACAATTAAGGCGAAAGTGCAGAAAGGAGATTAGAACACAAGCCAAAGGCACGACTGAACGCCTAACTTTCTGCTGCGAGGAAATCGAAGACAAAAGCAAGGAACGCACAAGTGCAGCTGAATAGTTCCCATTTTCATTTCTGCTAAACTGCACAATAACAGTTCAAATGCGAACAATTCTAGTCTTTGTCCTGGTTAACTATATAAATATTGCAACTTTTAAGTTGCGGTTTCATTCTGTCTCTGTGAACAATATTAAAATGTTGGAATAGAATTAAAGGAGCCCTTCCCCAATTTTCACAGATGCTTTTTGCTTGGGGAACAAGACAAAATTTGAATTTATGCACGTTGTTGACAATATTCCCACCCGTAGCACAAGCATGTCAGTCTTGAAAATGAAACAAATAAATAAGCACAACAAATCACTGCAAATTGGGGAGGGAGAATTGAGTCTTGATGGTGCGTCGACAGCTAGGTCATTAGTACCAACCTCAGTCACAGTGCAGTTGTCCGGGTTGCCACTACGCTGCAAATTGGTTAGAAGTTGTACCTGCGAGCTTGTCCAATCAATCATCAACATTTTTAATACCTCTAGAACTTGAAGCACAGTAGATTTTGTTTAAAAATTTGTTTGAGGTGCTTCAACACTGTTCAAGACCGAATGTTAATCTGCATGTAGCAGACAAATCTGCATCTTTCAAACTGATGTTAAACTGATGGCAAATTGGGGCAAAAGGCAAACTGCGCTTAGATCCTTCGAATTATTCGCAACTCAACAATGTCGAACCTTTTTGTTAAAGTTTCACACCTGCAGTCTTCGTTGAGTTAATGAAATGCCGTCAAAGAGTTCGCACTACTCATTAAAACAGTTGAAAGAAAACCACATAACTGGCCGATGAACGGTCAGACAGATAAAAACTTACAGGCACGCAACCTCTATTTCCCCCTCCCCGGTCTTATTATACATTGATGTTCGATTAACCTTTGCGTTGATAGTGTCTGGAGGCTTGAGCCAACCCCTTATTGGCCATCAGGTTTCTTTTTGATGAAAGGAAGAGAATAGCCCCGAGGCATGTTCGGCCAGCCGGGGTCAGGAGGACGAACCAAGAAGTGAAGCTCATGGCCGCCCACTCCGACAACTCAGCCACCGCCCACGCCAAACAATCAAACAAGTACTGAAGAAGAACAACTTCACCACGAGGCAGGATGAGAATGAGAACGCAAAGACAAGACAGGGAAATGCAAATAAAGAAACGTTTGACTTACATCCCCCTACGAGAAGAGTTTAAGACAAACTTCTTACAAGACAACACGAGTACCAATTATTACTGAATACATGTGAGCATTAGCAATAATGAATAACCATGCTTCCAGGGCAATAACGAAGCGTGGTGGACAACAACTTAAGTCACATGAGGTCCAAATTTTCGAAGTTACGAAATATTTAAGTCATTAGTTCAATCGTTCAGAGGGATCTGACGGGACCAAATTGGGGAACGACGCGATAAGATGCCTCGACAGTTAGGTCTTTAGGGCCAACCATAGTCACAGTGCAGTGTTCCAGGTTGCCACTGCGCCATACAGTACAGAAATGGTAAACAAACCTCCCCCCCCCCCCCCAATCTAGATCTTATCTTATATCTGTACCTTCTGCAAAAACTGAAAAACTTCGGACAGAAGGAGACTCATAGCACAATTTTAATTGGGCAACAAACAAGGTAACTCATTGAGCAAAGCAAGACGAAGTTGTTTGACTATGTGTAAGATATAAACTATAATAATTTCTACTATGAAATCAAAGAAGGAACAGCTAATTTGTTATCACTTCTTAAATAAATTCCGGCAAAGGTTTCGAGGCTGCATTTAGTATCCAACAATTTCAAACCACAATCACGACCGGAGAAACAACAGAAATTTTGTCATTCATTTCGTGTTATAATTGTTTGACGTATTGACATGAAACATCGAAAATCTTATAGTCGAGCTTGTTGTATTAACAATGTGAAAGAAAAACAACACTGGTAAAACGAAAATTCAAACAAATGACAAAATCATTGATAATTAAAACTGGTAACTCTTGACCGCCTAAACTTGAACTCAATGAAAACTTGGTAGACAGATTTTCTCTTTAATGATTATCATGCCATTTTTTTTTTATGGATTATATCCAATTTCAAAGCAGTTCGCTGAACTCTTCAAAGCATGGATTCTGTTTTACTCGAGTTGGCGGAACTCCAAGTATTACTCACTAAAAACAGCCTGGACTATCCCTACAGACAGGTCGGCGCTGGCAACCATTATTCGTCATCGATAATTCCTGACGGGAGGAAAAAGCGAGAGGATGCGGAAATCACCCCACCCAAACATGTCTCAGCCAACAAACAATCCACTGCGTGAACCAACACACAGCAGGACTTTTCCCCCTGGAGGCACACGTATGCTGGCTGAAGGCCCAGGGGCACGACGCTGGTCGTTGGCACTTCGACCGGTGCATGGTAGACAAACAGGTAGGCAGGTAGGTAGGTAGGCAGTGGCAGCGCTTGGTAGTAGCAGCTTAAAATCTACAACAACCGTCAGCCACACTTGCAAAACAAGCCCAAAGCAAGACCAGAGAAGGAAAAAAAAAAAGAATAAGTAAAAAAAAAAAAAAGGTAAAGAGATAACAGCCTCGGGCTAGTATGCGTCATGGGAAACGGGAGGTGGCAACACCTTGAAATCAGGTCCTGGCAACACTAACAAAATTCTCTTTCATTCTTTAATGAAGTGCTGCTGCAATCGAGGTATATTATTATTAAGGTCACTTACATCACGGTACCTAGTGTTCTGTATTAGGGCCTGAAAATTCACGTACACGAATAAATATTAGGATTGGGACATACCGAAATTGTGTGCATTACTGCAAAACAGATAATTATGTACATATGCTAACTAATTCTTAAAAGGACATAGCTTCTCATTGTATTCGAGCATCCTGCGCGAAAGAGTTTTTGCAATATTTACAAAGGAAAGGAATGTAGCAAATCCGTTTCTCACGAAGCGAAAAGTAGGAAAATGAATGCCTTTGCAACATTTAATTACACGCATCTGAAATCATGTTGCAAAACTGAGCCATACAGGAAAGCCGCTGGGACGAATATACCTTTAAATTAATATAGACATATACTCTTGACTGTTGCACATTTTCACTTACCCGAGATTTATTCTTCGCCTTTGAATTCTGATAAGTTCAAACCAAATTCAGAGGTTGTTTTGCAGAATACCTACAATTTTTACTATTATATGGCAAGTACAGTGTAATAAACTCTTGTAGTGTTGAAGTACTTTTACTTTTAAAAGCAACAATTTGTTACAAACTACGGAATCCTAACAGTCATCAATCAATACTTATAACTTTTACCACTGTCACATTCTTCATAAGTAATTACGTAACTAACTGTACATAAAAGGGATTCCAGCCACACACGCAAAAAAAAAAAAAAAAAATAGAAGTGCCGGATGTCTACGTCTTGTATTATTCCAAAGCAACATATTGGAGCCAGCATCAAGTAGACCTAACCTTCATGAGAACTGGTTATGTGAATACGGAATTGAATTTCCAAGGTTCGTAAACCTTGTGTTGTTTACAATGATTACTGTAGGCCAATTATGGATATGTGACCTGTATTGCCATTAAACCATTATATATAATTCATTAACCAGGCAATTGAGAAGAAGTTACATCAGTAGAAGATATGGGATACCGTTGGTTTTGTCTTCTTACTTTCTCCCACGATCAAAAGCAGCAAGCTCTTTGACCAATTCCGGCAACTTAAATACCGGTTTCGGAATTTCAATTTCAATTCACTCACGCAACTATGGTGCTGAAAGCAAGTATCTCCAATATTTAGCATGGTGTAGCACTACAACAAACCAGAAGCAACTGTCACTTTTCCATCATTGTAAGCAAGAGGAAGTTGCATCAGTATTAATGGGTTGTTAACTCTTTGACTACAAGACTATAGCCTACACACACAACGAGGAAGTAAGCTAAGACAAAGCCAAAAAGAAGGCATTGGGAAGTTTCCCTACGAACCAAGACAAGTTAGTGGTAAAATGTCGTAAAACCAGAATCGCCAGCCAAACCGTTCCACTTCTACCAAAGACATGTATAAAGACTACACACACATACACGCAAGTATTTCCCTTCATCCCCTCTTCCCCAGCTCCATTTTCTGGTCACCCCTCCAGGTTTTAAAGGACGATTTTCATCAGCTAAAAGCAATGTAATTTGAAGACACTGAATACACACAAGGAGGGCTGGATATTTTAATCGAACTGGTGTCCCAGCACTTCCCTTATCTCTGATATTCAAACACTGGTCGTCTGCTGTCCCTAGCGACACTGTCAAAAGTGTATACCTAAAATCTGTGAATCATCCCAGGAGGCACTGCAGCACATATCGCTTTACATTCGCGTGAATCACACAGCACACAAACCAGCATCCCAAAATCTCAATAGCGTATTCCAGGCACCAGCTTAGATTTTCGTAGATTTTGATTTTGTTTTCATTGTCAGTTATTTCATTTTTTTGAGGTGATGTTCCAGAATTGAACTGATTATGGTAGCATCCATAAAAATTGTTCTAGTAAAGGAATAAAATAAACACATTTTTACGACCACGGTCATCCACTGCAAGATTTGAATCTCATCATATTAGTATATTGAATGAGCGCAGGCTCAACTACATAACTTTTAAAAAGTCGGCTGAAATTTGAAAACAAATTTGTGCACCTTCTTAAGGAATTAAGAGTACGTGGTCACAAGTGGCTTTACAGGGATCCCACCAAAATACTGCACTAATTTCCACGAGTTTTCCAGGTTTTTCAGAATGGTTGAGGTCAGTTTCCAGGCTAATTGCCGTAATTTTATGAAGAAAATTTTTTCCACACATTTCATCAAACGACCAGTTTTTCTTGTTTTCTGGGCTCACTTTGTGCAAAAGAGTAGCCCTATTGAATTAAATGTTATGTGTCAACACAGAAATACAAGGATACATTTTATTTTACCGCAATGTCTTAATAATATGTGCTTAATGCACTTATATAGGCCTATAAAAGCGTGGCTTTGTTTTTTCCCCGAATTTTCCAGGTTATTTGTTAAAAATCCAAGAATTTCCAGGTTTTCCAGGTTGGTGGGAACCCTGTATTAGATGTTGGAAATTCGATTACAATTTGTGATGCGTGATTTTTCCTCGGGAATTAAAACAGAGGGAAAATCAATCTTGCTCTTTACATGTTGTTACGGCTTATTCAAACACTGAAAAGCTCTGGTTCAGTACCAAAACTGAACCAGTACCAATGCTGAACAGTGCCAATGCGGCTGATGTACGTCAAGCCCGACAACTCCTAGCCACTTTTACAAGCATCCTGATGTTGATTTAACCCTTCCGGTCATTCCCTCTTACTTTCACTGAGCGAGCAAACTCACCAACTTTGGCCAAGATTCACGCTACAGAAAAAAAAATTCAGCACTCCTGCTACGCTCCAAACTTGTTTAGGAAATGTCAACACGCCACGTCACGTAGCAGCGCTTATTTTGGATCGGGATGAAAACCCAGGTGCGACTCCGACTACCTGCACCCCTTCCTCCCCTTCTCCTCCCACCACTCCCCCTGCAACGGAGCTTGTAATAACTTTGTCTTCTCAGTAAGGGGAGAGATCAAGGAGTGGCCCAGCATTATAATGAGCACTGTTCAGTTCATTCACTGCTAGTAGTAGCCTAGACTTTTTCTGCTGATGACGTCAGCTAATTATTTAGACCAGTTAGGAGTCGTAATGGTTTTTTCTTTGTTTTTAACAATGCCCATAAATTATTACGATATAAACTTCACAAACTCTGAATGAAGATTTCGCCAGCATCATTCTCAGGTCGTTTACATCCATATTCGACATAGCATCTCACGTGGACGAACCATGCAAAAGATTCCATCAAGACGAAGAAAAAAGTTCCAAACTTTCATGAGGGTCATAAATTTATAGTTCAGTCGACGTCGTTCGCACCTGGTAAGAAATCGAAAGGGCCGGGCAAGAAATTATTTAGGGGTTTGCAGAATTGAAATTTTACGCCCCTTCCAGTCCATGAATTCACTACTTTTGGTGCTAAATTTTTTGCCTTTAATAACTATTAGGCTTAAAAATACTAGAAAATGTGAACAAGTGAAAAAAACTTACGTGTAATCAGGAGTATACGTAGAGCAAAGAATGAAAAGCGTCAACTGATTTAATGTATTATACCGTAAAATCAACTCTTGCTCAGCACGTTAATATTATTTGTCGCCAATATATTGAAACAAAAATTAAACTGGTGCCTAAAGACTCTAACCTTTTTATTAGCTATATAAACCAACGGACTTAACGACTGAGGTTTTATAAAATCAAAGTCACGACTTTATTAAATTCCTCACAAGGTTGATGAATGCATTTTTAGTACATAAATTTTCCATGTTGGGCGCTGCAATCCTTCAGACGCTATGGTCTGTTCCCCAGTTAGAATCGGGCATCCTGGAGTGTCCGTGGTGTGCTATCCTTTAGAGGAGCACACCTCTTACGTACACCTGTTCGCCACTAGGGCTATACGCAAGAGGTGTGCTTGTATAAAGAAAAGCACACCACGGACACTCCATATCACAAACTCTAGATGGGGTTTTGCAGCCACTAAAGAAATTAACGCAAAAATCCAAATCAAGACTAGACGTAAAAGACATTTGCTCGACACATAAACAAGTGCAGTGCCCCAAGGTCTCTGCGTTGTTCGGGGATAGGATGAACAGGTTGTGTTGTGTTGAGGAGGAGGGGCAAGAAGTGTACGAATTGCGTAATTAGGCAAGAATTTGTCGATGGGTCACAACACGAAAGCAGGTGGCGGGAGCAACCATCAATAGCCCGTTATACCTTAAACGATGAGAAACAAAAAGTCGAAAATTATACTAATAACAAAACGAACTAAAAAAAAAAAGATGATGATGATGATGACAATACGAGGTGAGGACGCTCCTTTAGTTGCCATTGACCTCATCCGACCGTCGCTAGAGGCGCTGCTCACAGCCAAAATGGCGGCGAATACGAGAAACCCTGCGTGGACAAAAACCAAAAAAAAAAAACACAAGGCGAAAGAGTGAGTTGGTTGGTAAAGAAAACAAAAAAAAAAAGACTGGACTGGACTCTAGTGTTTAGGCCTACAGTTAATCACCTAGCCTTGGCGTGACTGACATCGTTCGCACTTGCAAATTAACACGTTGGTTCGCTGATCCTCAGCCAATTACTGCGCAGACCCCGGTCACGTGGTACCCTCTTTCCCAGCACGTGCGTTCTCGCGTGAGGGAGAAAAAGAAAGCTGGGAAAAGGAACTTGATGTACCTCGGAGCCAAAAATGCAGACTCCAACTAGTGTAATACCGTAGGGCTATGAATTTTAAGTTTCAAAAACCTATTTCCCACACGCGAGGATCATGTAATTGGGATTCACTGCCGACTGGTGAAATATGAGTCTCACTAAATCTTGCCGAGATGCACGATTTCCAAACAAACGTTTTCCTTATATATTCATCTAAAAACAACTACGGTATAGTGAAGTTTAACGTTCGACGACCGCAAAGCAGAACTCCACAGAATTTGGATTTTAGTCTGTTTGTGTGCGCTTTTTCGTGTGTTTAGGAATAAAATAACGTTTGCCATTTCCTTTTTCTGATTTGGTTCCAATTTACTGACAAGGCTGATTAATTTGGAGCATAAAAAAATAAGGGTTTTAAGGTAAATTCATACCTCAAATATTTTAGGAGTGGGGGACGAAATTCGAGGTAAAGCACTGGGCAGAAATCATATAAGTAGTGCAGCAAAGGACTTCCCTGTGGAGCACTGGGCAGAAATCGTGTAGACTTCTCCACTGTGTGAATACAGAAAATAAACTACATCTATCGTGTGATCTTCACAATTATATGCCTAGTAAATATCAATAATACAGCTGAATTCGGATACACACATTAGGCCTATAGATTAAAGGTATATTTCTCCCGGTTGGTTTTCTGAATGGCTCAGTTATGCAATATTGTTTCCGACGCGTGTAAATGCGCATAGACGTTAATTTTCCTATTTTTCCCCTCATGAGAAACGGTTTTGCTACATTCACTCTAACCGACGTAAATGTTGCAAAAGCTATTTTGCGCAGGATGCTCGAATACAATGAGAAAGTATGTCCTTTTATCAGCCCATTTTCGCTTGGCTCGACTCCACTACACTCGCGTAGCCGTCATCTTTGCTGACAATTAGAGTTCCGGTAGACGCATCTCCGCAAGCTAAAAATGGCTTTTTACTATTATTGCATTTCTTTGTAGTGCTACACTTTCAAAACTGCGTTAACGAGTTTTATTGTTTCAGCGTGTAATTAAGTAATAAGAATAAAAAACATTGTAATGATGTAACAACACCCAGAAGCATTAGAACAAGAAATATCCTTGAGCGGAGCGAGTGATGTGGCTAGTAATAATACAAAACATTGCAATGATATAATAAACACCCAGTTACTGCAGTTTCATTTCTACACTGGAACGAAATAAATTGGTAAAAACCAATATCTGCTATAATTTTTCTACGTCTGACAGAAATACCCCCACAAGCCCCACCACTAAAGTTCACGCTCAGTACGTCTACATCTCATGAACTTCACTTCGTCGTATTATCTGGACCTGTCGTCTCCAGTATCAGCCACAAACGTATTATCCGTGAATGTCTCCCACAAATTCCCGGTGTCCAATCCAACAAACAAAGGACAAGCAGAAAAAAAAACCTTGAACTCAAGAATACAAGACGGAAAAAACGCAACACCAAACCGAGAGAAAGGAGGCATGCGGCGGCATCCATCGGAGATTGGGGCAACGAACCGCGCGCGGCCCGTAGCAGATGCACTCGACGAAGGTCGGCAAAAATCGATCGTGCTTCGGGTGTCGGTGGGGATGGGTGGGTTTGCTGCCTTACATTGGCCCGTTGCCGTGGTAACCAGAAACTGCCTTGCCTTGCGCGTCTCCGATTCCAAATGTCGGTAAATAAAAACTGTAGCTGCTTTGTCCTGCGAAGCCACTCAACTTTAAGCCATAAACTCCATTGTTGTTGTTCAGCGTTTCAAGGGAGAAAGCGAGAGAGAATAACGCAGAAAAAGAATGAAAAGATGGAACGAGAGAAGTCTTAACTCTCCTTGTCCGGTTTCAGGATTATAACTGTATCACTTACGACTCCCATATTACACACTCCCCAAGCAATAAATAACGTATATTACAGCGAGAGTTGATCAAAGCAGAAAATCGCCACAATAAAATCGCTTTTATCTTTTTGTCCAATGCCGCATACTGCCCGTTTTAGGACAGCTACTTTGAGTTTATCGTCTTACTCGTATGTCATATCGCATTACCACACTTTGACGATGCTTGGGTCGTTGTGTATGGGTGCATGGAATGTCGGGCATTTCGGCTACGTTTTAACAACAAAAACACTAGTTCTGTGCTGCTTTAAACATCTAACAGGTTATCTCACGACGGAGCGGCAGATTTTGCTGAGAAACATGTATGATCTTTTACACGCTCCAATCCACAAAGCCAAATAACTAATTTTTGAGTTGGCTTTGAAGATAGGTCCCCCCCCCCCCCATAGCACAAATGCCTTATGCTTTGAGAATATGCGTAATAAAGACTATTCAAATGGTGGCTGTACATGCGACCGCTCATCTCCCCCCCCCCCCCCCCGCTCTTGTTATACGTAAGGTTTTATAGTAAAAAAATAATAATAACAATAATGAACACAACGTGGGAGATGAAGGCATCCATCAGACAAGAGGACAACGCAAAAAAAAACACACAAGTTTTGGAGGGCTAATCCAGCTTCGCTATACCAATGAACATAATAATTAGGCCGAGTTGAGTTTATTCAATGCAAACAACAATTCTTCTTTTCTTCTAAAAAACACCAAAACCACATTAGCATTTTCCGATACGTGTGACGCTTTAATAATCAGTCATCTAAGGTTATTGAGGGTCTTCAGTAGCATGTTAAATTAAACTTAAACAACACTTGCAATGTTGCAAAGTAAATACCAGAAAGTGCAGAAATATACATAAAAACTCGACGTTTCGGCTGCTCTTAACAATGGCTCTGAGATGAGCCGAAATGTCGAGTTTTTATGTATATTTGTGCACTTTCTAGCCTTTACTTTGTAACATAACTTAAGTACCAAGCACAGACCCTCGATAGGGCAAGGGCAAATTTTAGTAAAAGGGCACAGTAAATGTTAGCGGATATTTTTTCTCAGGCAACACTGTACCAGCAAACGCCAGCACAAAAAGGGCAGGGGCAATGCCCATCCTACCCACCTCCTGTTCACGCCACTGTGGTTCTTACCATCACAAGACACTTCGGATCAAAAAATCTTCAATCTGCATCGCCTAAAAAGAACGCCATCGATCCCACCATTCCTTGGCACGGACAACCAGACACCCCCCCCCCCCCCCCCTGGCCCCCCCGTACCCGGAAAAAGGGGTTAAAGAAGAATTTATTTGTTCACTCCCAAAAATCAACTTGTCTCCTAAAGTTTCTGTAATTAGACGTCGCGTCAGTCTCCTAGGTTCGGATGACTCATCCAGTTACCGCCAATTCTTTTGTAATTCAAATTCACTCGTTTCCCCCCACTATCTCGAGCACCGCCCCCGAGTTTCGTAATAAGTACCCACGTTATTCTAATCGAGGTTTCAATTGGAACTCAAGTTCGCTTGTCATTTCAAGCTAGGAGAGAGAGAGAGAGAGAACCAAGGTAATTCGGGCACATCTGGGGCGAGGGGGGGGGGGGGGGGGGGTGGTACACACGCCTTTGAAACGAAACGTGGTACCCAACTCTTTGCCGCCACCAGGCACGTGGTGGTTCCATTGTTGAAGCGGTCGCACGTGCTTTGTTGTTAGATACCTCCCCAATGATGGCTTTGAGAGATACAGTTGATGCGTGAACAGTTTTTTGTCAAAACTTGATAGCAGGAGCCCGGATGTAATAATACCACTAACCGCAAAGTAGCTTTAACGTTTTTTAACGTTCCTTGTTGGTTCTGGTTCAATGCGCATGTCTCGATTGGCGCAGGGGTTCGGGGAGCAGATATAGCTACTATATAGTTATTACTTAGAGGTGGGTGGTTGGGTGCGATTGGCTAGGTTCGAATCCCTTTTCTAAAACAGGTGGCGTGGCTTCGATAGATCGGCGGTTGAAGGCAGCCAGGCGATGACAAAGGCGCTTGCCGCCAGATGTCGCTCATCAAACGGCGCCCTCTTGTGTCAAGTATCGTTTCCACAAAAACGCACCTGCACTGCACGTCTATTTGGGGGATAATGGATGGTCAACAACAACAAAGAAAAAACGTTGCGCTGAAAGCTAGGATCGTGTTACTGGTTTATAAGGTGGCCTGAACCTGACGTATTAGATGCTATACGAGATGTGAACGATTACGGAAACCTTACAGTAACAGAAAAGGGATTTTCTTTCACTTCTAACACAGTAATTTTACTAAACTTTGTGTTTCTTCAAACAATTTTTATTCTTGCTTGCACAGCCTACAAGTTTTTTTTTTTTTTTTATTTAATACGTTTTTATCATTTAAGTTTGTCAGATGTTAAAATAACGTGAACCGAAAACAACAAGAATTAATACTGGTTTAACCAGTTTAAAAGCCACACCTCTTCACTATATTCGAGAATCTTGCGCGAAATAGCTTTTGCAACATCTACGTAGGTTAGTGAATGTAGCAAAACCGTTTTTCACGAAAGTAAAATTAGGAACATGAATACCTTTGCAACATTCACGTGTCTGAAGTAATGTTGTAAAACTGAGCCGTACAGGAGAGTCAACCGGGAGGAATGTACCTTCAAGTTTAAAAAAAAAAATCTACATCGCAATTTCAAAACACAATCGTCTAAAGGTCTGACACGTAGACTGGCTTGTGCCAGCAGAAACGAAGAAGCTTCGTTCTACACTTGCTTTAAAACAGCAAAGTGTTGCTAGGGGATACAGCCTTTGTTTGTACCCGGTTCCTGGGCTCGAAGGTCCTGCAAGATTCCAGATCAGGAAGTCATCTATTGCCCATGCGCTGTGCTTGAGCTAGTCAACTTCCCTTTTATCTAAGAGTTCATAAACACGGCTCCTGAACTCACAAACATAAGTTAACACAATCTGGCACAATATGGCGATGCTCATTATTGAACATTCCAGCAGTTTTGCACTGGTGATTACGTGTACCTGAATAAAATTTCGTTTCACTTCAAATAGCGAGTTCCCCGAAACCAAGTAAAAATACATACAACACTCAACAATCACAGATGAGATATAGCTACATAGACCGAACTATCTGCGAAAGTAATGGATGGAATTATTAAAGATTATTTAATACAAACGCTAGAATATCAGATGAACAACCTGAAAAGTCAGGGCGTCTTACGAAGCCGTGTACTGTTGTTGCAAATGGCCGTCTCTTTCCATCGCCAACTAAAATACTTGTAACTGATCTGAAACGTGGAGCTCTTCCTTTGTATTGCATCATTTCTCGAGAATGGTCGTTAAATCAATGAAAAAAAACCCCAAAGAAACAATTTGCTTGTTTATGCCAAGTGTTCTGGCCCTAGCCAAATATTTAGACAGCGGTATAAATAAATTTTTGTTACTTTCTGTTCCCAATCGCTTTAAGACATCATTTCGAAATCCAACTTTGTAGTCTTCTAAAAAAAAATAAAGTAAATTCTTTCGGCATTTTTGTGACACGTCCACAGCATTTTGCTAATTCGAGCTAGTAATCTGAAAATTACAATTCTACTTCACTACTGTCTTTTACGCAAGGGCTTACATTAATTACGACGGAGGCTTTCAGTGCCCCCTAGCGTCCCTATCAACACTTAATCTAAATAAATACCCTCCTCTCAGCCCTAAACGCCATAAATTCCAGTTACAACAAAAGAAGAAAAAAAGTCACAAATTCAACCAGTTAGAGTCAGTGATTCACAAAAAGAGAAAGGGGGGGGGGGGGAAAGTAGCATGAAAAAACACTTAAAACCCAAATATATACGAGCTTTCCGCATAAATCCCATTACACCGGCACCACGCTCCTGACGTACGTGTAGCACTGAAAAGGGGGAAGTGAAACAAAACGGCTACAATTTAAATATCCGGCCTCGAGGCCAGCCAGGCCCACGCCCCAGTGTGACGGGAAGTAGAGGGTGGGGGCGCAATACAGCTACCAAAAGCAAGCACGCTATGCATATGTTTGGCTTCGGCACGCGACCTTATAGCATTAGCAGTCAACCGTAAGAAAGGGACAATTTTTACCGTTACGTATTGTACGCCGCTCATTCTTTAGCGCGCGTGGACTGGACGGCTGCCCTCTACTCCCCCCCCCCCTCCTTCCTGCGAAATACATCCAGCCAAGCGTCCTAACACAGCTCCAAAAGTCAACGGCGAGCAGCGCTCACCAGCTGCAAATGACGGCGCCAGGCCGGCATGCGTTCGACGCAAACTCATTCGTTCTAAACCATATTGCTGTTGAAATTTACAAAATAATAACGCTTCCTTCATAGAGTAAACACGAGGACATCTGGGGCGGGGGGGGGGGAATTGAGGCTTAATGGCGCGTCGACAGCAAGGTCATTAGCGCCAACCTAAGTCACGGTGCAGTGGTCCCGGTTGCCACCGCGTCACACATTACAGATGTGTTAAACCCTAAATCTAGATCTTAGGCGCACCACGAGCTTTGTGTGGGTCCAAGGGCACAACGTGCAAAGCGAGAAGCTACAGTCTAGTGATTAGTGTCGTCTCCATCCAAGTAAGCACACACAGGTTTAGATTCAAAGAAGCATTTAATACAAAAATTGAATTTGATTTGGTTGTATTTGGTTGTTGTAGTAATGTAAGCTAATTCTAATTGCGTTTACATTAATTCAAAAATTTTTCCCTACAAATTTACAATTATAAGCCAACCATGCTCCTCGAAATATTCTTAAAAATGACGCAATCTCATGTATTGTATCTCGTCTGGTTCAAAACTTATTTGAACATTATTTTCAAGTATTTAAAGCGCTGTGCTAGACCAAAACAGGGTATCGATGAATTCTTAATAAAACAACTAAATAAAACAACTTTTAATTTCACCAATACAGTGAAAATAAAAATTCTACCCTCGTCTAAACTCGGTCTAGCACTAACTTTCATCATAGGTTTAACGGCCCTACAACTGCGCCATCACTACATGGAAATCCATTCATTCCAAGTTCATTTCAAAATTCGTTCCATCGAGTTCTGTTCATTTCGTAGTTCAAAAATTGGGCAAGTTCCCTCATACGCTGGAAAAGGCTTTTTCAAAGAATCAAAATCCACCCCCCCCCCTCCCTCCTTCCCACCAATAAAACCACCATGTTTTAAGATTCACTATTATAATTACAGGTCCACTATTACACTTAAAACCAAGATGGCCTGGGATTGGGTGAGGAACTCTGCGTTTATTCCCTCCCCTTCCCTACTGGCATAGCATGGCAGCATTGTGTGCCGAAAACCGCTGTTAACGGTGACTTGGCAGTATTGATCGGGCACGAGGATTAGATTCAGGCGCCGATACTCGCAGCTAGCAAGCTCAGCGAGTGCAGCTTCTGGGTCCGCCAAAAAGGAAGGTGGCGTTAGCTGTCACTCCACGCGCGCGCACCACCAAAGCAACGTAAGCAAGCAAGCAAGCTGGAGGTATAGCAGGCAGGAAGAGCAACGCGCCGAGCTTGCCCCGCTTCCCACACCCCCGCAGCAGCGTTCCTCCCTCCCTCGTGGGCCACCCCCGATCGATTCCTGTTTCCTATACCGCACCAACAACAGTGACATGGATGGAACGAGAGAGAGAGATAGCACGAGCAGCTCTGCGCTACAGCCTTCGGGCCATTCCACAACGCACCGCAAGCATGGTGTGTATACGTCAACCGACACTTCCTCTTGACAGGAAACCTCATACACCACACCTTGAGAAAGAGGCGGTAAGAGATGGAAAAGGCATATCCTAAAATAAACCTTTTTTTAAGATGGGGAGGGGGGAGGATTGCAGCCCATATAACGAAACAGTACGCATAGCTAACGAAAGAGCGTAGGGAAGTGCTGTTCCCTTTTCCCCCTTAGTTTCGAAGCTGAGAGGTAACGACTGTCTTAAAGCTTGTGTGGTTTGTCAACCCGTTTTATCCCAATATTGACGGGAGCGCGGCTTCGACTGAAATCTTACCAACTGTGTGGACCAACTTCATTCTTTTTTCTTAAAGCAGGCTGGCTTTGATGTTGAGACCATTAATTCAATTACGTTCTCCAATCAAACAACGGACGCTAAGGATAACCCAGCGGAGCAGAGCTTGGCAGAGAAGCCGCCCGTAAATTCAGGGGGTGCTTTAAGATAATCCAGGAAAAATAAACCAGTTCTTGGGGTAGTTTTAATTTTTAACTGTTCTCAGTAGCGTGCACAGGAGGGGAAAGGGGGTGGGGGCATTGCCCCTGCCGTTTTGGAAAAATGCCCTTTTTGTACCAAGGGTTGCTGGAACGGCGGCATCAAAGGGCCTAAAAAGCCATTAAGCCTCAATCCCCCCCCCCCCCTAAAAAGCCCCAAAAGGGTACGCAGAACTTATAATAAAAGTTCTCATAGAAAAAAAAAAACCTGACGGTGCCCTTTCACTAATAGTTGCACCTGCTCACTCGGAGGTCTATGCACGCTACTGAAGCTTCTTAAAACTATCGTCTCATTTTTTAGGCTCTTGTAGGCTACATTTCTTAAATTAGCTACCCCGTCGCTGTTACTTTTAGGTCTACAACTATTTTAAACCAAAATCATTAAAGAGATGAATAAATCATGATTTAAAGCTGTAAAAAAAAGACGAAATCATGTGGCTAATGAAGTAAAACTAGTTTGAGGAGAATCAGAGTGACGGTGAAAATGAAAGAAATTAAAAAATCCCTTCCATAGGGTGGGGCAGGGCTAAAGGTTCTCCCTTCAAGAAGAAAGTATAAACTGAAGAACACGTCTCGTCCTGAGCTGCTCTGCTGCCATTCATTCGTAAGTGTTTTAAATGTAAGGAGCTTATTTATTTAAATTGGCAGGTTCATGTTCAAATTAGATGCACGTTTCTTTAAAAAACAATTAAAATTTAAAGAAATCACAGATTTGAATTTTAAAAACTCGAGGGAGAATTTTTTTCCAGAATCCGTTATATTTTTGGTGCATTATAATTGCCAGGAGCTGCAAAAATTACGCTAAATATTACGCTGTGTAGGTTTTTACTTAATAAATATGAGTGAAGATATCCCTTGTGCTTGTGCTGCGAATAGTCTAAGCACGTGTCAACTTGCAAGAACAAGCGTTTAAACGAACTTAAAATGAGGAAGACATTTTGTTTCTCGAGCCAAGACCGATTGCGGGTCTTGCCACGCCAGTACTCGCACGTGCCGGGAAGTTAAAGCCACTTAGCACCATTTCGCTAAAATAAGAATTCGGCCATGTAAAATCGACTGGCCTGAAGCCAGGCGCAGAAACCTGCAGCTTCTCTCCCAGACAGCCTTGCGCAAAGGATGGAATACAAAGCGAGTGTTACAACATGATTACTCCCGCGTCCGGCGGACGTGTGTGGCATTTATCAGCACCTGTTATTGCTCATTTACAACGAAATACCAGTCATCATAATAAACGTCACTGGTATTCCAATCTCCTCCTTTTTCTAAAATAAAAATATATAAAAATTACCTAACGCCAAACACAACAAAAGCCCTAGACTTCCCAGAACCTTTAAACGTAGTCCTATTTTTAATATTACCAGTATTTCGCTTCTAAAAACATCGCTACTGTACCTACTACGTAACGTACCAAACAGTACATCGTTACTGGCTACACCGTCCTACATGGACTTTTACAGTCGTACCGTCCAGTACCGGCAATTAAGGATCGAACCTAAGCCCTCCAGCAACGACTTTCAATTTTATTTTTTCATTTATTGTTTTTATATTATTTTTTTTAGTAAGGTAGCTTAACTATTAAAAATGAAGCATCTATATACCTGCACAGCCAATAGATTTTGCGTGCATCTAATCAAAATGGCGGCAATGCTCTCTCTCTCTCTCTCTTTCGTTTGCTAATAAGCACAACTGCCAAGATGAGAGAAAATTTACGACGAAGAAGCAGCACGGTAGTAGTTGCGATACCGGATACGTTCATTACACGAAACGCGTGTTTTACACCATCAAACGTGATGGAGGTATCGTTGGTGAGGTGTGCTTCTCTTCGTCCAAGCCGACTTCATTAGCCCGAGATGGGGCGTTGACTCCCATTCTTCAATAACTCAAGTTCCGAGGAAAAAAAAATGGAAAAAAATACGCTTCGTTCGTTCTTCCCAATATTGGTGATTCCGAATATTACAAGCCTCACGCTACGTGGCTTTGTTGAAAGAATTGTTTATTTGTTACACCACCAATTTACTCGTTGTTCATTGGCTATCGTCAGTACCTGAAGCAGTAAAAAAGTCATTATACGTCATCATTACACGAATGCTTTCCAATATCGACGGTTTCCTAGATGTACATCAACTCGTTTACCAACCGAAATAAAATTACATCAAAAAACTTCCCAAACTTCTCTACCCACTCAGCAGCTCTTTCTGCACCATGATGCCAACTCTCATGTAGTTTACATGCCTTGCAGAATTCAAAATTCTAGAAAACTAAATGGATTTTTCCAAAATATAAAAATGTACAGAAATTCAGCCAAAAAATACGGGAAACTGGCTACAGCGTGTTTATTTTAATTAACACATTTGTGTAAAGCAACCAGCCAGCTTTTTAAGGTATTTTAAGCAACCCGCCAACTTTTTAAAGGCATTTTAGGCAACCCGCCAGTTTTTTAAAGAAATTTTAAGCAACCCGCCATCTTTGTTAAGGTATTTTAAGCAACCCGCCAGCTTTTTAAAAAAATTTTAAGCAATCCGCCAGCTTTTTTTAAGGTGTTTTAAGCAACCCGCCAGCTTTTTTAAGGTATTTTAAGCGACCCGCCAGCTTTTTTAAGGTATTTGAAGCAACCCACCAGCTTTTTAAGCTATATTAAGCAACCCACCAGCTTTTTAAGCTATATTAAGCAACCCACCAGCTTTTTTTTTTCCAGTTTGACGAACTTTAAATTACGGAATAGAATAAAGTTTTAAAGATAATTAAACATCACCCAACTCAAATACTAATGCATGGAACCAAATAAAATTGACATGCAAAGAACCAAAAAAATGCTGTAATCTCAATCTCACACGCTGCATGAGTTACCAAAAAAAAACGAGTACGTTACTCTTCAAACCTGCACGCGATAACAATTGAACAAAATAAACTCATTACGCATTTATGTTAAACAAACAACCTGTTCATATCATACGCGGCAAGAAGATACAGTAGTTGAGTCATTATTGTCACAAATTTCAACAGGAAGACATGTCAACAATTACAGGAAATGAGATATTAAGAGCCAATTACGAAATGGCAATCATAGAAGCAAAAAATAACGTTGAAACGTAGAAAGAAAGAAATAACACGCAGCGTTCAACCACCTGCTTGTTCAACACAATTATCCCTTCAATTTGTACGTTAAAAGAGATATTAATAATTGTGTGAAAGATGTGGAGGATAGGTGAATAATTAATAAGAGCCATAATTACTCGATGGAGCGAGAATTGCCGTAGAAATAATAGTAATAATAAATAACCCATTACTGTTCCTGACGCTCGCTCTATGGCGTCGTGCCAGGCTTCACCAGTTAAAGCGGATTTCCAGCAAAATTAATGTTTCGAACAAAATTTATTTATTTTCTGCTTGAAATTGTAAATTACGTGGTTCTGCAGCCATAGACCATTAACGAATGTTGTAGCTTTTATTAACTGTAATTTATACCCTCCTGTGTTAAAAAAAAAAGAAGGAAGTAGTCGAATTAACGTAACCCTTTTCAACTGCTCAAATTAACTTCAGGATAGAAAGGTACAATTTTGCTTAAAACAACCTATGATCTTTTTCATGCCAGTTGACATGAGCACGAGCGTATTTCGGAGCCCTAGGGTGGGCTAATATATACTTCCTACCTAGTGTAAACTAAGAACCATCGTTCCCGATTTGGATGAGACTGAATAGCATTGTATAGAGTTAGTGCTTGCCCGTGCCAAAGCTACCTGCTAATTAAACTTCAAGAACCTTTAAAAATCAGACAAAAATTATTTTTGCAGTTATCTTTTTCCAAACAGACAAACACACAAACAGACCAAATGCCGTGTTCTGCCGAGCAATCGATCTCGACCGCTTCGCTCGCTCGGCCAAATATTGTTGTTGGACATAACGTCAGAGGGAAGATGCAGACAGTTCTTTTCCACGCGTTTCCCTACGACGGAAAACGGATTACTTTTCCCCTTTTTTTTAACATTCCCTACAGGAAGGATATTCAACAATTTAAAGGCAATTTGTGTCAATTCCGTCCTCGGGCAAGGGGAGATTACGACCAACTCAATTCAACATGAACGGTTCATTGGACAAAAAGCTTTAAAGCCAAGCCGCAACTCACAGGAACCCCCAGAATAATAGAAAGGCTTTGGGGCGTGCAATTCCCTACCCTTGTAATATGTAATCAATATACTTTTCGTGACGCAACATGCATAATAATGCAATAAAAAAAGGGGGCAGGTTTATCACCATCATTCAAAGCAAAACAATGCGAAAAGAAAAATAAGGAAATGGGATAAAGGGCGTGTCAACTCAAGAGGTTATGTGAGCCCATCCTACAAAATTTCTGTTCCCAAACTTCAGGCCAGATTCTATAACCAGCGAAGGCTCCATTAAAGGACTTTTAACCACAGAGGTACAGCTGAATGGCTACGACTCGCCGCGCCAATCCCCCACAAAAAAAAATCTGATAAAATAATTCAGCCGAAGGATTACAAAATAGTGCAGCCGGTACTGTATCTACACGTTTACGTTATCATAACGGTAAGCCAACCGGGGAGGGGAAAGAGAAGCAGAAATGTTTTTTTTTTTTTTTTTCATCAGAATATGGCTTCTATGAATCCAGAGTGAAGTTGGTTGGTTCACATCCGGCAACCAATTTGGTATAAGCCTAAGGACACACAATGATAGCCAACTTAATCGTATGGTATTAACAGTTAGCATAAAGAACTAAATGAAACTTGAACGGAGAAAGCTTAAACAAAGGAAATATTTAAGCATTCTGCTCAATCCGACTTGCACACGCTGTTCGTGACTTAAAGGCAGGTTGTCACCGTATTAAAGTGTGCACAATCGAGCGCTAACTAGCACTATCTAGCCCTTGCTTGCGCCAGGCGAAGAAATGCACAACGACACTTTTTTTAAAGCAGCAACCAAGCACGTGCCTCATTAATTACTGAGTGAAAATTTGGTGCGTCCTCGTGCACATGGGATCCTCAAGCTGTAAAGGTTAACGATATCACTGCCACTCGATGGCGCCAGGGTAGATAATAAAGATTTTCTGTTGGTGACTCCCAGCCTTTAACACACCACAAGGTACGACAAAATTGCTTGTAGCGTTAACTTAATGTCACCACTTTTAAGAATTTGAAACACATTGCGTGTTTACGCATCTGCTTCGAAAATTAGCGTTCCCAGAAAACGTAAGATACAACAGACTACATTTCTGACAACTCCAGAACACGTATTAAGCACTTACGAACAATGTGTGTCATCACGAAAAACTAGCAACAAGAAAAAACATCACGTTACAAAGTCCAAAAGTGCTATGTAAAGACGCATTACAAAAAAACTGTGGCACACACACTCACCGAAAGCTTGTTTTATTTTCACGTAACAGCAAAGCTTCACGTGTGGGCGCGCCATAATTCGTCCTCTATGACTTCGCCCAACTCCCGTCAGTACAACAGCTTAAAAACCGGCTTGAGTCCAAATTTCACGAGAAACTATCGTGTTGCATAATAAGACAATAGGCACATCCTAAACATGGATGGGCTGCCCTAATCCCTTGCTTTCCATTCAAACTAAATGGTGTATTGTGTGAAAGGTTAGGGCAACGCGGGGGAAGAGGGACGAGTAACCGCGCAAACAAAAATAAAGCAGGAAAGGGTGGAGAGACACGAGCAATGAATTGCATTGCATGGACGCCTGTTATTGTGCCCTTCTGACCTCCGAAGAAGAAAACCTCATAATTCTCGGGATGAACTTTCCCGGGAAGAGAAGGAAGAAGGGCAGCGCGAGCATTTCTTCGTTCGGGAGAGGCTGGGAAGCGCCACACTCTCTGTACCGCCATTGTGCAACAGCCTGACAAAATAATGAATGGCCCCCGGTGGAGGAGGCGCATGATTGGCCGCCTCATGAGAGCGTCGCCACAAAAGGAAGGGAGGCTCCATCATCATCCAGCAAGCATCCCTTCCTCCAGTACTTTCCTCCCCTTCCCTGCTTTCCCCTGGCGGTTATAGCCGGTAGTTTTGGTCGATAGGGCCTTCCGACCGACCAGTAAGTAAAGACACAAGCCTCCGAACCCTAGGACAATAAACCCGCAGCACGTGAGCACACAAGGCCTAGTGTACGTCTTCCTATCCAGCAAATATATCATGTTTTTCTTGGCGTTCCCTGAGGAGATCCGATGTCTCTGCAAACGAAAAGAGTTGTAGCAACAGAAGAGAAGAATGAGAAGGCAACGGTAGAGTAGACACTACCGGACATTTTCTCATTTTTAAAACGCTGGTTGGTACTTTAGCAGAAGGAGAATTCGTATCAAGGGCTGGAGTAAAGAATTTAGTAGGCATCATTCTCACCAAGACGCCAGGCCAGAGAGCTATGCTCAAGTTTCATAAAAACTGACTGAAAGTCCTTAAGTTAAAACATGGTAAAAGACAACGTTTTGATGCTGCCAACAGCAACGTTTTCGATCTGCCCAAGTTCGCCGAAAAGCACGCCATGCACGCCGTGTAGGGAAAACAATCAACCAGAAGTTAAATCTGTAAAACTCGGAGTCGAAGTGCGTGGACGCCACATCCGCTGGAGGCTGTGGGTAACGGCGAAGAACAGAAGATACAAACAGCAAAAGCCACAAATGTTGTGCAAGGTGGACGTCAAACATCTTCCCACTGACTTGCAAAACATTCACGCACCGTTATCGTACTAGCCAGTAGCCATAAACAATTTACATTAACAGCATTGCAGAGAATGCTTGGAGTGCTCCGATTTTTTTGAAAAGTGGACTTTATGCAGGATACGCTGAGCCCTAATAAAGGCAGGCGTAGACCGAGTCACGATTTGAGTTATAAAAGGGATGTTTTTAAAGTCAGCGGCTTGCGACTCGCTTGCAAGCGGAAACGCTGCCCGTTTGTTATTTCAATGGGAAAGCGTTCCCCGCGGCCAAGCGACTCGCAAGCCGCTGACTTTAAAAACATCCCTTAACTGATCGTTAAAGCATGCAGTTTCTGACTTGGGCTTTACAGAGTAACGAAAAGTCTGCAAGTATTCAACAAGTCTGATCTCCAGTAAGTGCTTGTCTGTGTTTAGAGTGTGAGAATAGCAAGCGGTACTGCTAAGTTAGAGCCATAACAATCCTAAATCTGCATTATCAGTATACCAAAAGTATTGCTACAACACTTTCTGGCAGGATTAGAACTAAAATAAACAATGAGGGCGATTTTGATAGTATGGTGGCAATGAAATCATTTTTCATATAAGTTAACAACGAGGGAGATAATCTAATACGGATAATGTGGTGACGTTATGCAAAACCAAACCTGTATAGAACTAAACAAGCTACATTCCTATGTCTAAATTAACTTAACACCCTTATACAGAGTGCTAATAAATTCAACAAAATACTAAACTCAGCATGTTGAGAAATGCAGGTGACTCAGTCTTACTTTCCAGCTGTGAAACCCTCTCCAGACCATAATGGATAACGAAGCTTGAAACCTGTTCGTGCATAAATCGATAGCAACAGATAGAAGGATTGGAATGTGCAACACGCTGCTCCAAATCAAACTAATCATGGAAGAATCTGGCAAGCACATCAGGATAGTTCCTCCCGTTGATGCCACGAAGAGTTACTAGCTTACTCTTTTGCCTCCCGTATCAGTGTAAAGGAATAATGCTCTACGCGGACAAGCTGATTCATTGTTAATGACAGGCCGAGAGAGTAGGCGCAGTTCAATGCCTATCTTTCTGTACGAGGAAGGCTGAGAGCCGAGTTGCTTTAAATAATGCAGAGGTGCAGACCCGCCCTGCCGGCTGACTGGCTTGCTTGCTTGCTTACTTGAGGATTCCCGTCTACAGTAGAGAGAGAAGCTTGGTCGAAATATGCACGCGATCCAGTACTCCACGCTGAAAGAATAACAAATTCACACAATAGAAAACACTGACTACAAAACTTCGATACTGGGCATTTGTAGTCATGGTTGGTAAGCAGATCTGATCGTCAAATAAAAAGGGGATTCTGTCAAAGTCTGTGCCAGGCCTACTGATCATAAGCAGCGTGAAATATCTGCAGTCTCCTTCAGCAGTGTGAAATACTTCAGCAGCTACGAAATCTACACTGACCTATTCTAGGCAATCTTTCAGCATGCCATAGCAAATGTCCATCCTCGATCTGTGGCACCTAGCCTTGTACTAAGACAGGCATCACTACAGCCATCTCCTTAGAGACACTATCTAACCACACATGCACCTGCTGCAAATTGCGACAAAACTCGCACATGTACAGAGGTGCTCATGTTTCAACATTGAAACATTGAGCATAAAAGACCCAAATCACTGCCAAAACAGGAACACTGATACACAGGTGCATGGCCAGTGCATGGTCGTGAGCTTAGGGTCATCCAAACCAAGCAAGTATCATTACAAGACGTTAAAATCAAAGACTCAGTCCTGAGTTGCTAATGGAAGTCAACCAAAAAAGGCAAACAGACTTCGACTAAATCTTTGCGTTTAACCTGCAAAGGAAGCGAGGAGAAAACTGGGGTGTAAAACTAACATTTGTGTTTGAGTCATTCATTGCATCGACACCATTACCTTTAGGGCCGGTCCAGGATTAAGTTTTTGCAAGTTCTTATAAGATTCTGTAAGAACTTAAAGGATGAACAAGATCCTGTAAGATGTGCAGGAGCAGCCGGATCCCTAGGGATCTTGCTCATTCTTACAGGACCTTGTTCATCCTGTAAGAATACAAAATCTTGGATCGGTTCGAATCTCCCACAATTTCCACTGCCCTTCCTAGTGCACAGTAAGTGTTCAGTGTTGTATTTCAAAATACCGAAACTGGAGGTCAACAAACCAGTGAAGGAAAATGCTAATATTTAGCATATCAATGTAATGTGTTTTAACCTTAATCATTACCTTAGTCAAATAAACACAAAAACATCCCAGCTTCACATGTCTACCCATTTACGACCTGCAACACTCTTTAAGGCTTTCTTTCTTCACCCGAGAACACCCCTGGCACAAATTGTCTATCCCCGATGCTTTTTCGTGGATTTCCTTTGCGTTAGCCTGTCAGAACTGCAAGCTCACGACAAGAAGCTTTTTAACCCTGTCAAAAACCAGCGTCGGTTCACAAGACTACAGCGACGAAAGCCTGGTTCGATACGAGGCGAAAACTTGAAAGCCATTATTGACGGGTGTAATTTTAGGCCTTCCACAATCTTCCATGGAAGAGTTGGTAACAACAAGAAAAGGGAAGAAAGGAATAGTTCCATTGTGATAAAACTGGTCTTCGATCGTAAGAACAGTTGGCAAGCTTTCATGACACGACAAGCTTCTGTTCCCACCAGTCATTAGGCTCTTACTTGCAGATATATGAAAAGAGCCGACACAGGAACGATGAATAGTTGCTGGCTGCGTACAGATTGGGCTAATACAAGTTTCCAACATACAATGATAATTTTTTGTAATCTGATTTCTATCGTTCAAAAACACACAAGAAGATGTTAGTAACTTGCGAAAGCTGACAAACATCAACAACAAACAAAATACTTCCTATAGTTTTGCATGAGCTTTTTTCCTAACTCCCAAAACTCGTCAGGGACGATTCGCAAACTGCTCTTATTAAATGTACATGTCTGGTTTTATCCCAATTATTCAAGTGAAAACGGGATAATAAACTAACTACGCGTTTAATTTAGTTCGGAAGATCGTTGCACGGGCGAGCAAAAGAGGCTATAATACGTTCTAAGCAAAAAGCAATACGAGGATTTAAAGAGAATGAAGCCTACTAAAATTGCAGAAAAATACAATGGATACACAACGTTTCGGGTTCCAGTCCATCCTGTTTTCAAGTGCTCGTAAAGTGAAGAAAGACAACTCACACGTCAAAGTCAGGGAACACTATAAATTAAAAAGTTAAAAAAGTCAAAAGTAAAACATAAAAGACGAATGTATAGCAACCTGGCCAGAACAGTCCAGACCTCTCACCTGCAAATGCAGTTTCGAAGTATTCAAAATGCACTTCGAACCTGCATTTGCAAGTAAAAAGTCGGGGTCTTGGTTGTGTATACCTGTTCTGGCCAAGTTGCTAAACATTAGTCTTTTTTCTTTTAAATTTTGCTTTTGAAACGTTTAAATCATAGTGTTCCTTGACTCTGACATGTGAGTTGTCGTTTCTCATTTTTTCGAGTACTTGAGAACGGGATAAATTGGATCTCGAAACGTTGTGTGACCATTGTATTTCCGTGCCATTTTAGTAGACTTTATTCTCTTTAAATGTTAATTCGCACGGCAGAACAACACGGCGGCACCATGCTTATATGATTTTTTCTCAATGCTCTTCTACCTCGAATTCCAGCCCCCACTCCGAAAATATTTGAGGTACGATTTACATCTTCGAAATTGTGAATTTGCGACACTAAAGCTCCTTGTCATGGAACTTTAACCAAATCAGAACAAAAGTGCAAACTATTGTTTCATACTGATTAACCAACTCAGTCGCAGACACAAAATTCAAATTCAATCGAGTGAAGGACTTGGGCATACAATTACGAATTGTCCTCAATTAAACTATGTCTGTAGCTTAATACATTTTTGGGAGTTTTTCATGTCTTTTATCGTGATTTCCAAAAAAAAATTCGCTCTATGATTTTCATTTCCCGTGAGATTCCCAGCATTTTGTCTGGCTCCATTTTTCTTCGACACTGGGTCATCACCGCACTCCTACACCAATTTCCAACCTAGTTGTTGACTTTCTTCATTTTTCATCAAAAGAAGTGAAAATCGAAATGAACAGACGTGCGCACGTTGATCCTCCATCATGTTCCATCATCTCCGTCCACCATTATTAAGATCGGTTTTTCCTTCAACCTCTTTTGTTGGAGAGAAGCTTTAAGCTGGATGAACGAATGGCTCTTCTCGCCCACACGCCCAAGAAACGTGCAATATGGTGGCACAAAGCCTTTCTTGCTTCTTGCTTGTTTCATAAAAGAGGATCAACCAGAACATTGCCTGGTGGAAGATTATGAGTCACTTTTCGAATGGTAGACGACCTTTTCGATGTGATCACATGTACAAAGTTGCACAAATAGTGGTAAATCTTGGTAAATGAACATTTTCTTTGTACATAGGCAATGGGTGAACGGTCTTCAGTGATAGGGGAAAATATACAGTGTGTTTCCGTATAAATGAATTCTCAATTTACTGTTACGTAAGTAAAACGTTCAGTAAAAGAGTAACCCCTAATGTGTTCCTCGAGTTACTTTAATTCGATGTAAATACGGATGCAAGTCTATTTACGTTGCCTTTTGGCCGTAAATGTCAGACTACCGGAGCGGGGAATAGGTTTGCATCCGTATTTATTTACCCTTCTCGACCCCATTTGGCTTTCCATCCTGTTTAATACTTTGATTCAGTGATGGAGCAATTAATGACTTCACCCAAGTCAGTTTGTTGTCTTTGCCATCACTGTGATGTCCGGAGTAAACAAGATCACAACAGCGAAAATCGAGAGAATAAGTCGTTCACCTTTACAATGAGGCGACGTGACCGAGATTCAAACCGACCTACTCCTATCACTTTACGGTGAGACGTTCACTGAGACGACATCGCCGGGACACGAACCAACGAACTCTGTATCTCATGCCCCTATCGTCTGAGCCATCCCTCCAAACATAACAACCGGGTTGCTATGGAAATGGCAAAACGGGCCCATTTCACCACAACTGGGAAAAGTTAGCGTGACGGCACAAACTCCGTCAAAATACTACACGGTGCGAGACAATTAACAATTAAAACATTCTTCCAGCAGGCCAAAATAATAATAATAATAATAATAATAATAATAAATTTATTGCGTTTTCAGGGTTCGAAGTTTTAAATGAAAACTTGTGAGAGCCGCAATACATACAATGTGGTATACAATAAATAAATAATACATTTAACACATAATAAATTACATAATATATACAAAATGGTATAATAATAATAATAATAATAATAATAATAATAATAATAATAATAATAGGTTTTGTGCTGAGGCAAACAGGTCTGAAAGGAACCGACGGTCACTAATACCCAACCTACATTAAGTGGTACTCGGCAATTTGCTGCGCTGTACTCTGGTCTCTTTAAAAATTTGGACAAGTCAATTGAATTAAATTTTTTTTTAATCTGTTGCCAGAGAAAGCCGGTACTGCTTCTTCAATCAGTGAATTCCCCACTGGCATAACCCTCACGGAAAAGAAATTTTGTCTACAACCCAGTCTTACTTTTTGCACCGTCGGTACGTATCCTCCAGGTTAGAGGACTAACTACAAAGAATGGTAAGTCTATTGCCAGTTAACTGTGGAGAATACCACGTCTAGCATTAACGTTGTTAACCTTTTTTGACACCCGAACTAATTAAAAAAAAATAAAAAAAAACAGGAGGAAAAAACTTTTCACATGTCACGAAATAAAACACGGCAAAAAAAAAAGTAAAATTACTGATTCATTTTCGTGCACGAACACAAAACTAAACAGAGCAGTACAAAGTTGTGGGAAAATATCCAGCCACGTTTTACATGCACCGAACGACATTCTCGGCACGTAAACTGTTAAAAACTCGTGTCAAAACCGGTAGTTTCTACAGCAAAATCAACGACGCAAAAAAAAAAAGAACGGCAAAGTAGGTTGAGGTCAAGCACGTTCGACAAGGTGTCAAACATACCTCAAACACGCAGCGCGATCGAAACACTCGATAATAACAAGGGACGATTAGCACTCCATTAATTCCAATTTCTCTCGCCCCATTGCGAATAACTCAGACCGTAAAGCGGAATAAATAAAAACGGAGGACAAGAATGATTTTGCATAAAACACACCGCGTTGAACGTGACCTACAAACAAATAATACCAATTCATCTGTCCTCAGCAAAGATTAAGCAAGCTTTGTAGAAACTAGGAAACCTAAGGCGTTGTCATTTTTGTTGCCGTCAAAAGGCTAACCATTACGAATTTTAAACATATAGGCTACAACAGAATTAGCTTGAAATTATTACGTCACCCATTTTGTGTTTATTCCGAATTGGAGGGTCTTAACATTTCCGAGGTAAAATTTGTGAGCAACTTTGTGAATACACAGCACAGGTTATTTACAGCTTGCTAAACACTGAAGCCAAAACTATAGCTATAAGAGGGGCAAATAAACCGACGATTTAAAGTAACTAATTTTGGCATACATGCACTATGAAACTGAACATTACAATATTTACTGAACCTCCTTGGTTCAAGATATTGCATTTTTGACAATTCAGCCAAACATACCCAAATTTGAGCTGGTTCACTGCTCTCAGGCAAAACGACGGTGAGGAAGAGGGTGATCTGGGGCCTAAAATACAATTCTGTGTTGTCCCAGTCATTCTTAACCGTAACCATGTGTCACAAAATTACGTTTTCGAGCACAAAATTAACATTAGTTTCCTAAACCTAAGTTAACAGATGACGTTATGCCAGACTTCGATACACAGAGATAAAAGGGATCATACAAAAACCTCACAAGGGTAAAGGGATCCATGAATTCGCCATAGAACATAGTGATTTCCGAACCACAGTGGCTGCCACCACTGTGTTTGTGCTCCAAACCAAGGTACGCGCTAATGACCTTGCTGTCCACGCGCCATTAAGCCTCATTCCCCTGCCCCTCCCCCCACCCCAGTTTTGCAGTTTGCATCAGTTTTGCATGCATGCATTATTTTTCTCGTTAAAAACAACAAAACAACATAGGAAAACGATATTCAAAATAGATTTCTGAAAGCTACTTTTTTTTTGGCAGAAATGAAACTAGGTAGAAAAATCCAACAAATAGGCAGCAGACTACAAAATCAACCAACCTTTGAAGGAAATTTAGAAATCAAACTGCAATCGGTGCCTTTATCTCGTCCAATCACAAGTCACGCCAACCGGGGGACGCAAACGCAATGTTCCTCAACCTCGAAGCCACCCTCAGATCACGCGGTACCACGCCATGTTCAATTTTACATCATTAATAGGTGCAATCGGCCATAAAACAACACAGTTACGCCATACACAAGCCAACAAACAACAACAGTCAAAAAACAAGTCGCCTTAAAAGTAAGTAAATGCCAGTCTCCATGCAACACGCGTTGCGAAGGCAGCGCAGTTTAATGATCTGGAGACAGACACTGGCGTCATGATGGAAAGGCAGTCAGTCGCATATGAAGAAAGACGCTGAGTAACGAACTGTTTGTCCCCATTCCCATATTGCAGCTAACAAACTACCTGTCGCTCATTCTCTTAAGTCAAAGAACGTTTTACCGGTGTTGAACAAGACGACTTTGACTGCAGGTGACCCCACACCAGACCACCCCCGCAGAGATGTGAGAATAGGAGCGGCGACAAAAATCACTCGACCGAAACTCGTCAACTTTTAGAACCGGTATGTAGTTATCTCGTGAGTGAAGCCGCCTCCCGTACAACTACACAGAACGAAATAAAGAGGGATAAAAAAAAAAAACAACGAAGTTAACACATGAAAAAACAACCAAAATAGTCCAGGAAATTGGTTAAAACGAGGCCACATACCCACCTAACCACCATAAACAAGAATTCCTACACACATGGAACGAACAATCTCTTTGTTGTTCTTAGGAAGACTACAAAAATGTCAAAGTTTGCTAGCTTGTAGTGGAAGGCAAGAGTAATGCAAATATAAAGCAACTAAAATAATAAAGCCTTGTAATTTGATTAAGAACATAAAGGAAGCCACCAACAGCGATAAAGACACAATAAAATTCTGGTCAGGGCATAACCCTCGAATTTCCGATCTTTCCGGTAAAGGTCATGGTATGAAATTGAAAAGGTCACTCCAATACTGTTGAAAGTCACGAAGTTGTGAAGAAAAGGGTAATATTTCGGATATAAAACCATGAGGTACGAAATTCCAATGGTTAAAAACAAATGCATGCACGATGAATCAAAAAATTCAATAAATCAAAAAGTTATTACACTCCAAGGGTTTTTAATAAACGACCAATTTAACAGACGGGTCTAACTGGATATGGTCAAATGGAAATAAAAGATTAAGACGTGATTAACAACTAAAACATTTCGGTATTTTGAAATCAAACTATCTTACGGTGGGGATATCCAGTTGAGGTTTAAACTAGCCCCGGAGTAGCTTAACCCTGGATCTAACTACCCTCGACCTGGGAGTTAGTGGACTGGACAAAAAAGTTGGTGATATCCATGTTGGACTAAAATGGGGTTTTGTTAGCTCTTTACTCCTTAGACCTTGACCTTCAGGCTAAATTAGCTTTGTAAAAATGTTGTTAAAGCTCAGGAATAACGCTAATACTAGATGGATATCACCGTTTTTTACTACTCGGGGCTAACTACTCAGTATTAAGTTAACCGTCGACCTTCAGGCTAAATTTTGCTTAGCCCTCAACTTATTTCGTGATGGATATCACCATTCTTCCTTATTGCCGAGCTTAACCCAAGGATTAAGTTTAAACCTCAACTGGATATCCCACCGTTAGTGTTATTGGTAATATTAAGCCTATAGTTTACTAGGCGTCATTTAACTAATTGTACATAGGTCTTAAAAAAAAGACGAAGATTTTGTATACCTTATTTGTAAGTTGATTGTGCAGTTTGTAAATTAAACAAGCTCAGTATCACCTTTGGATACACATGTGGCTTTAAAATCTTTGTTAATATCAAGTTGTGCACAGTACTACATGGCTATGTTCACACGTTTAATTTTATTGTAATGATGGTTAGGCTACAACCCGCCCTAAAATGAAAGATGGTTAGACTATGCCCTGACCTGAATTTGATAAAGTGTATATTTGTGTCTTCCTTAAAAATTAAAGCACAATAATGCGTGGGTCAGCACCATGGGTAATAACACGTATGCTGATCGTCTGTTACGATTGTCAGATCCGTCATCTGGCTGGAAATGACTTTAAGCACCGACTGTGTGTGTCCTTTAATCTCTCGACTGCGCATCCCTTGCGCCCCAAGCCGGCCGCACCTGCCCTCACCTCCACCTTTGACCGCCAAGTCAACTCTTGCTGCGAGGATGTATACCAAGATGGGGCACAAGTAAGGCAGAGGCGGCGGGTTCGTTTGGCGCACAGACCGACTTGGCAACATGACGGATGAGGTATCTTGTTCATTTGCATAGTGCAATTGACCAAGTGGCACCCCATGGATGAGTGAGGACGTCGCCCCCAAAAGTCTAGCAAAGAGAACTTCGTTTTGAACCACTCAAAGCTGGAAGGAAGAAAATAGAAGGACATGTCAACACATAGGCTATTTGCGCCCACAGTTCTAGCCTTACTTAGTCGTATTAGGCCAGCAATACGTAATACAGCTGAAGGACAACGAAACAAAAGACCTGAAGAAGACAAAGGATGTCAACACAAGAGATTTAAGACAAGCGGCTGACGAACTCCTCATTTGTCTTATATCCCTTGTTTTCCTTTCCTTTACGGCTCCTCAGTGAGGAGCAAATGAAAGGAAAGAAAAGATTGGCTTAAGTCAGAGAAAAGGAAATGCTTAAAAGAGAAAGAATACTGTCAGTCGCGAATACATGTCACTTAATATTTCGGTCCTATTTGATATACCTAAAAGGAAAAAGAATGAATGAGATCCACTGCATAAAAGCTTTTATGCTAGTTAAGAAGGGATTCTCATATTTTTATATTTTATTTGATTTTTTTGCCTGTACGAGACCCTGAATTATTGGTCGCTCTACATCAAGCAAAATTTTATCCCAGCTCCTCTCAAAATATTATCCCTGCCCCTCTCAAATTGTATCCCTATCCCTCTCAAAATGTTATTCCTGCCCTTCTCAAAATATTATCCCTGACCTTATCAAAATTGTATCCCTGCCTCTCACAAAAGAAATTCACTTCAGTGACAAATTTGTCACTTTTCGTCTTGCTGTCATGATAAAACCAAGAATAGACTTTTCATTTCTATAGATAACATAGAAACATTATCCCGAATAGGTAAAAGTGAAACCCACATACACATATCACATTCAAGTCTATAATTTATAAGCTCGACGTCAGGAGAAGGCTTCTGAAGTAAGCCCCACCAAATAACACAAATAAATCCTTCAATCCAAATAATAATGATTCGCAACAGCAAGACCATCCAGCCTTCAACCGAAGACAATACGATTAAGTTACAAATTCTGTCAAAACCAGAAGCAATGCGAATATAGTAATAGGAAATGTGGAGCGAGGTCAAAGACTAAGCAGCAATCACGAGAAAATGCTATGCTATATCTCAAGGAGGTCAGGAAAATTTCATTATAATTATGTACAACGCAAAGCAAAACACGAAGCAACACCGACCAGCAAAGAAGAAAGAGAAAAACCAACAACAAAAAAAAGGAGAAAGAAAAAAACCGAAGGAGATGGTGCACCCGTCACGACACGATGTAAACCACAATTTTATTATTCCCCACGTTCTAGTTTCTTCAAACATCTTCTACTCCATCAATATACAGAACATGCACTTCGTGGGCGTTCAATTCAACTTCGTGACGAGCTGCTATCGTTCAAGGCAAGCCGTTCAAAGACAGTGACAAAAGCGGCTTCCTTCGTGACCGGTTCTGGCGAGGGAACCTTCGAGCCAATGACTCAAATCAATTTCGAAATTGTAGCTAAACTGGTCGAAATTTTATTAATTTCTAGAATTGAATACATTCAAGATGGGACATCCATGACTGAAAATTTCAGTTAAAAACAAGTGGTTGCAGCGACTGCCTAGTCACAACCGGTCTTCTGACACTTCTGCCGCTTTCGAAAATATTGAGGCGCACACCCGCCGGTTAAGAATGTCTTAGCTTTATATATGCCTAGTTTTAAGATTTTAGGCCTAATTTTTACCTGGCGATTTAATTTGGTAAGTAGTACGAAATGGAGAATTTGGGGTTCGAGAGTAGGCCTATTCATTTATGTAACACGGTATGGTGACTATTTTGAATGAAGCTAATGTGTGGCGTTAACTAAATCCTTTTGCTTTTACAAATGTTATTATTTCATTGAGTTACGTCGAGAAAACTAATTAGCTATAAGGAAGCAACGATATTTGAATTTGCCCTGTTTTTTAAAGTCCACTTGATAACCACTGAAAAAGGTGACGAACGGACGGATAAAGTCGTTGCAGTAGTCTTCCCAGCCATTTCGGCTGTATAGAAGAATAAAAGCAAAGAATTTGTGACGGATATTTCAGTTGATTTTTTGTAACATTTGTCAGCACCTGTTATGTTTTCGAGGAAAGTTTATCATAGTGTAGACATGCGCAACTGTGATCACCCCAACGCCATTGCAAAACCCAGTGATGAGGGCCAGTACACTTCTAACAACAAAAATGCACAAATCGTACATATAATTCTTCTGACAGAACGAGAACTCCGCTTTTAAAGCAAACACCATAACAATACAGAAAGGTCTTACGATCAATAATATTGTCGAATTCCCTCGTATGAAACCATGGTTCCTTATTTATAAAAATCTTAGTGTTTTTAATGAGTGCATTATACCACTGTCACTTCCGGTTGCTTCTATTTCCAAATAGAACCACAACAAACCACGTTATGGAGCTTGCACAAGTCATTTTATGATATTGCATATGTATGAAGTGTTATCAAATTCAGCCTGTGTGTGTTTATCTAGTAATTTTTAGCTGTGTAACGAAAGGGTTCAAAGGCAGTGGAACCCGATGTATTAAAGCCGTTGTTAGCATTATTTTGCTGGACCCATTTGTCGCCTGGGTGCTTCCCCGTCTTTATCAAACACCAAAAATCTTTTCCCTGGATACCTGGCGAGTATACTCGCCTTGGATACTCGACTTAGCCCACGGCAGTCTTGTTATTCTAACGCCACTTACTTCTATGAAAGACCAACGCAAAGTTTTGGGCTAACAATTTCTTAACCTTTAAGCTCATTTATTTGTCCTCCAGCAAGCAAACATCGACTCACTATATAGGCCACCACAGGAGCGTCCGCCCGCCCCCAACGGGTTCTGCAACAAATGCACGTGGTGACCCGGTTCGGGTGCCAACACGTCTAGCGCGAGCTGGGACGTGCACGGGGTGAGGGACGCCCGGGAAGCCGTCAATCAGGAGCGGCCACGGCCACGGGACACCCATCATGCTCTCTCGCTCGCTCACTCTCGCGCGCTGGTTCTCTTCAGCCAAGGACGTAGTTTGCCTCGCCCAGGCACACCTGCGCCAGAGCCTTGAAGAACGCCACGTGATGCCAGCAACCTTCATAACATTACCGCTTTAATAGGCCAGTGTTTAGTTTCTAAACGAAGCGCAATAAATCAATAACACGTCGTATATACAGCTGTTTCAAAAGAGAGCCTTTGCCATTCGAGAGGGTATCGCTATACTGTCCTTGGCGTTGTCACGATTAACATGCAACACTGTTGACGTCAAAACCGCGTTCGAATGC
>JAHWFP010238830.1:0-24975 GCA_023313725.1 Lithobius niger | reverse complement strand
CCAATAATGGTTTTAAATTATCCGAATAATCGCTTATCGTATAATTACGAAATTTTACCTGTATTAATTTGACAAGAATAGCGTGTATGGCATTGATTTAACGTGTAAAAATAACTCTGGGTCGAATAACCTGCCGGCTCAAAATCCCTGCTGCGTTTTGAGTTGACGTCGAATTTATTTTTTTTTTCTATTGAGCGTTAGTTTGTTACTGCTCAGATTGTGAGGCACGGGGTCGAGTGTAGTCAGCGTTGCCTCCTTTATAGTTGTTGCTGTTCGAGCGCTGGCGATTGTAGGATGATAGATTTAGTTGGGAGTCGTCCCTCGTGTCTTGATTATTGTTCCTGGCTTGGTTTTGTCTTCCTTGGTTGTCGTAGCGACCCTGTTTATTTCTCTTCGGAATTGGTTTCCCTTCCCTTTCCAGTCGTTTTGCATTTGCGGCTCGTACTGCTTCTAATTTGTGCTCCGCTGTCCGGCAATCTGTGCTTAAATGGTTCCTGCCGTAGCAGGTGTAGCAATCACGTTTCTCCTTCCGTTCGGGTTGGAACGCATCTACTCTAGCTTCCTGTACTGCGCCTCGCATCTTCAGATTTCTGACTTCTCTGTTTGTTTTTTCGATTTCTTGCAGCATTTTCGATAGATCGGCGGATGCTACATTTATTGTTCCGTCTGGGGCTGATGTTGCGAAGCTTGTACTGGTTGTAGGCTTAGGTGGTGGCTTCTTTTTCGGCTGTTGCTCTCCTTCCTCTGCATATTCGCTTATCTCCGTCTGTCTTTTTAGCGTGACGTGAAGCATTTCTTCCCAGCTCCTAGGTTTTTGATTAGCTAAGAACGTTTCCAGTTCTCTGGGCATGGCTGATTTAAAAGTGCATCTCATGGTTTCGTCTCGCATTCTCTTCTTAAGTGTTGCTTCTAAAATGCTATCTTCTGGCTGAACCATCCAGATTTCAGCTGCCATGATTTCGAGACGATCGGCAAATGCTTCGATTGATTCCCCTTCGTACATTTTTGCCCTTAAAAATTTAGCTCTAGTAATTTCGGCTCCTCCGGCGCCGAATCTTTCAATTAAAGCTGATTTGAAGGTTGGCCATGATGTTTGTTCGGCGATTACTAGGCTCGTTGCGACGAAACGAGCTGCTCTGTTGATGCATTTGTTGGTTGCTGCTGCTATCAGCTCGCTATCTGGCAAATGGGGATCAATTTTTCTCAGGTTATCCGTAAGAAGGAGGAAGGTGAAAATGTCGGTCCCTCCTTCGCCTGAGAATTTAGGCAAGTTTTTCTTTGCTTCTCTAATGTCCTCCCACATTCGAGCTTCTACTTTGTCCCTAATTCTTTCGTTGCTGTTGCTGTTTTGTGGGGCACTGCCTATTTTTTCTGCTAGCCTATTTAAAACTTCCACTTGGCTTTCGTTGGCTTGCTGTAGGCCTGCTAAAATTCGTGAAAAGTTGCTGCTGTCTGATGCGGTGGGGCTTGAATGCAAGATTGGCTGATGTTGCTGGCTTGTAGTCTGCGTTGTTCTTGTTGGGGCCAAGAAAGGTGGGGGATTGACGTTTAATCTTTCCGAAAAATAGCGTGAATTATTTGGTGGAAGGCTATGATGCTGTGGTGAGCGACTACGTGAATAATTCACTCTATTTCTCCTGGAATCGTCTGGTGAATTCGTGCGAGAGCGCTGTGGAGGGGTATCACGGGGAGGGCTACGTGATTTATGGGTATCATGCCGATGCTCATCTGTTGGCTGCTGGCGTAGTGGGGATTTCTCCGCAACTGTGCTACGCTTTTTTGCAGGTGCTCTAGGCACGCGCTTACGTTGTCTGCTCTGCCGAGATTGAGTCTGCTGTTTAGCGGGAGGAGCAGGTGCGTCGGTCGTCTGCTGGGCGGGAGGGACAGGTGCATTGACGGCATGAGCGTTTGCTAGGCGTTTGGGCTTCACAATCGGCCTACCGCTAGTCGAAAGCTTTAAATCGTTCCTGTTTTTAGAAACTTTTTTCGTGCTTTTGCTAGCTGTAGTGCTTTTCTTGTGACTAGGCATGATTATGTCCTAAATTCGATCGATTAGACTGGGAGGAAAAATTCGATTTCGAGTAGCCTACTTGCTCTGGTATTTTTTTTTTCTTATTTAATCCGAAAACTCGCTACTTCGCTCAATAATGACCAACGTGCTGCAGTTTTCTTAATGATTAGGCGTGGGTTAAATCCGAATCTAAAACTTCGACACCATTGTAAATCTCTCGTAATTCCTGATTGTTAGGGTTACGAGGATAACAGAGGTACGTAATAATAAATTCGTACCGGCCGGCGCTAATGCGATCGTTACTAACTACAGCATATACAAGCAATAATGAGCAAAGTGAGGGAGTCCACACAAGATATCGGTTCAAAAGCTATTTAATTCGATTATTTAGGGTTGGGGTTATCCCACCGTTAATTCAAGTTAAACCTTCAATAACTAACGTTAAAGCACTCTAGATTAATTGGGGCTAAGGGCAAATAAGAAAGGGGCTCTTATATAAAGATGCGCCCTTTCCAAACACTGTCCCGAACTTAGTCTCTAAAGGAGGGAAGCTCCCTTAAAATTCGGCTAAGTCCAAGATCGTCGTTATTACTTAACTCTGAACACTGCTGTGGGAATTCCGGCTCCAAAGGCTCAGTGGCTGGTGGCAATTGATGTCCAAAAAGTCGGGGAGTGAGAGAGAGAAACTGCAGGACCCTGGGTTTTAAAGGGGGCCTGCATCCTGCTCTTTTGTGTAGCAGACGATGTGCGATTGGATGCTGAGGCTGAGGGAGGAGCTGATTGGTTTAGGAGCCGGACCACTGATGTTGACTGAGTATCTGGATGGGCCCACATATGGCAGCAATTAAAGGTGCATGAGGCAGAGGCTAAGTGCACTGAGTGTCGTCTGCTAAGCTAAAGCTAATGTTATTCTGATAATAATAAATGGATGTTGTAAGGCTGTTGCAGTTAATAAGTTAATGTTATATCGATAAGAAGTATCGGTTGTGTATTGTTAGATACCGATACCGATTATTGATACCGATATTTTATATCGGAAAGTGCTAATTCTTAAAATAATTACAAGAGACTGCAACAACAGGAGTACGAGAAATCGACAATCACAGCTCCAAAAACGTGAGCCAGAAGACATTGAGGGAATAATGAAGGAAGTCCCTAATAGGAGAGAAGGAGTGTATAGGATCCCATGTGGTGGGTGTGAAGCAACATATATAGGAGAGACCAGAAAAGGGATCCATACGAGAGTAAAACAACACCATGCGGACGTACGAAACAAAGTTGAAACCAGCAGCATAGCCACCCACTGCATGGAGACAAAGCCTCCGATTGACTGGGAAAATACCGAGACGCTCCTAATTTCTAACAACAGAAGTGACGCACATCTACGAGGACTGGAGTCCCTCGCTATTGTTGAGCACACCAGAAAGCACAAGAAGTTAATGAATTTACAAGGGCCATCAAATCCCACCATTAGCCATTTAATAAGCAGAGAGGTTAGCACTCACCTAGAAACGCATTGGAACGAACAACATCGTAAATACGAGAGGCTACGGAAGGCGCCGTTTTTTAAAACACAAAACGAAGACGTAGTTGGAGACGGAGAACGGACTGAAACTTAGTGCCCGAGGAAGACAGATGTGAAGCAGTTATACCACCAAACTTGCTAAAGCTGTCGAAAATTCGCAAGATATTGTGAGATCGAGTTTTAAAAGATCTAATATCTTAACTTGGTGAAGATGAGTGTGAATCAAGTTGGACATAAAGTCTCGGAAATTATTGTAATTTTTCACCGTAAAGAACTCCATCAATACGATTCCATCTCTTGCCATGCAAGTTACACAGAAGAAGCTTCAAACCAATCAGTAGTCTTCATACTAAATACCTAATGGTCATGGTGGCTTAGCAGCAAAACTCGGCTAGCAGGAGTAACTAACTGTAAAGGACCCTTAACAAAATGTCAGCTAATCAATGTATGGTACTGTGAAAAACGAAAATTTTAACAAGTAAAATTAGTTTTTACTAACCTAAAATACTTACCTTCAGTTATTATGCTAAAATCACCATTTTACGCTTTTAATCGCTCAATTAAATTTAAAAATCCCATTTTTTCAAATTTTTTCTCTCAAACCTCGCTCACCTCCTGCTAGGCACGCTGTCCCTCCTCTCCTGGTGGGCGCCATCTTGGTTTCTCCCTTCATCACTATTTGAACCTTCCAGTTCAGTGAGAGCGGTGAGGCGGGCGGATCCTTACTGAAGGTAAGTATTTTAGGTTAGTAAAAACTAATTTTACTTGTTAAAATTTTCGTTTCTTACTACCTGCAAATACTTACCTTCAGTTATTTTGCTGAATTGGTCATTCAGGCGGTGGGTATTATCCCCACTGAACCCTAATGGTAAGCCTATCCTACACACACCAACAACCAGGACCATTTACTCACCTCCTAGAAGTGGTCTTTTTTTTTCAATTCAGCACATTTCTGAGGTCTCGGATCTCTCCAGAATGACTTGGTCTAAGTTGTCTAAGTCTCTGAATGTTCACGCCAGAATGATTCCCCTTGAATATTCTCGTCAAAATGTGCACTTATTCATCGTGTCAATACGTTCTATTACCATCAATGTTAGAACTTTTGACTTGATGACTTTAAGCTCTCATATTTCTCCAGAATGACTAAGGAAAATTGTTAGCTCTCCAGAATGCCCTCGCCCAACAATTTGTCCCAGAAAAATCAGTCTAGCTTCAGTCGCTGGGGTGGTTTTGTCCAGATAAAACCGCAGAGCCCGGACTAGGCACTGGAGTCTTTCTTCATCTCTGGGATGTACCAGCTTTCCTAGTGCTTTGATGATCACCGGCTTTGACGTCATGCTCGCTTTACAATTCTTGGCCCTGAAGTGGGCCGGGAATGTCATCGTTATATCGGACCAATCTCTAGCGAAGCGAATGTGGCCGTTGTCTCGTGAGAATGCCGCCATCTCACTCTGTCTTGCTGCTGAAGCCAGTGCCACTAGGAAGACAGTCTTCTGCGTGAGTAGGAGTAACGAAGTCGACTTCGCCGGTTCATAAGGAGTCTCCATTAGGCTCTGTAACACCAACGGTAGGTTCCACTTGGGGAAAAGTTTAATGGTCCTAGGTCTCAAGTTTGAAAAAGCTGCCATGAGATTGGTCACGTCAGTGCTGTGTACTGCTGTGGTTCCGTCGATGCAGGTCAGTACTGAATTAATGGCAGACCTATAACCCTTGATAGCACTCGGGGACAGTCCTTGGATGAAGAGCGAGTCTAAAAAGGAAGTTAAATTCACTACAGATGGGTTACATGGGTTGCAGCTGTTTGCCTTGCACCAATCGAACCATCTTTTCCACTTGGCGTTCTTGGCGTTGTAGCCTTTTTGTGACGAGAGCCGTCTACAGTTAATCAGTCTACTCGACACGTCAGCGTGGAACCCTCTCCTTTCTAGATTTACCTTCAAAGTCTCCACCCGTGAAGATAAAGAATATGGGGGTTCTTGTGGAGGGTCTTCCCTTGATGCTGGGAAAGAATGGACGGTGACAACGGGAGTGGAACTGGTTCTTCTCTTCTCAATTCCATTAACTCGGTGAACCACGGAGCCGCTGGCCACCACGGCGCAATTAGAATGAATTGTCCGGTGAAGTCTCGCACCTTGTTCACCACTCGTTGAAGGAGCTTGAACGGTGGGAACAAGTAGGCGTTCATTCCCTCCCAGCTGATGGACAGGGCGTCCGTCGCCCACGCCTTCTCGTCCGGGAAAGGGGACACAAAGCATGGAAGTTGCGTGTTGAACTGAGTGGCGAAAAGATCGATGTTGGGATGTCCCCAGTGATGGAAAAGAGCTTTGCAGACTGACGGATCCAGTTTCCACTCGGTTGACGGGGTTTGGGCACCCCTTGACAGCTCGTCCGCCCAGACGTTCAAGTTCCCCGCGATGTGTCGAGGTACCAGAACAATCCCGTACTCCAGACAGGTCTCGAAAAGTCTTGTCGTCTCCAGCATGAGGGATTTGGAGTGTGTCCCTCCTCCCATCCGGACATATGCCACCGCCGTTGCATTGTCGCACATAATTCCTAATGTCGAGTTTCGTAGGACTTCTTTCCACACCTGAATTGCAAGATGCACCGTCCGTAATTCCAAAATGTTTATATGAAGCGTCTTCTCTTCGTTGTTCCATACTCCCGATGCCGTTTACTCGTCGAGATGTGCTCCCCAGCCCGAGTTGGATGCATCGGTGAACATCAGCCATACCGGCACAGGTTCCTGCATTGGTACCCCGGCTTCGAGGTTCCTTCTGACCGTCCACCACTCTAAAGCTTGTCGAGGGAGTTCGCTGAGTGGGAGAATATCCATCCAACTGGTTCGTGTAGTCCATGTTTTCCTGAACCAGTGTAGTGGTTTCGTCCGCCACTGTCCCAGTGGCACCAACCTTGCATTGGAGTCTAGGAGTCCGATCACCGACGCCAGTTCCTTCGCCGTCGCCATAGCGTGTTTGCAGAAAGAAGTGACCACTGCTCTTGTTTTCAAAATCCGGTCCGGGGATGGTTTGACCGTAGAGACCACCGTGTCGAACTCTGCCCCCAGGAATACGAACCGGGTTTCTGGCGTGAGGCGTGACTTCTTCCTGTTCACCCCTAATCCCAAGTGGCCGAACAGTGACGTGCACATGTCGAGATGTAGTAGCAAACTCCTGGCGGAGGGGTTTTGAAGGAGCCAGTCGTCGAGATAAGCATGTATCTTGATTCCATGAAGATGGAGGTGTGCCAACACTGGCTTCATCATTCGGGTAAACACATATGGCGCTGTGGCTAATCCGAATGGTATTGCAGTGAACTGGTACGACTGGTTTCCTGCCACTAGGTAAAACAAATGTTGTATGGACAGGTGCAGGGGAATATGCAGGCAAGCGTCCTCCAGGTCGATCGAGGCAGTGAACTCTCTCGGGCGAATGGCCTCTCTGATGGAATCGATCGACTCCATTTGGAAATGGTCTACCGAAAGGTGTTGGTTCAGAAGTCGAAGATTGAAGATGACTCTGGATCCCCCTCCTTTCTTCGAGATAACCCTCGCCGGGCTCCAGAAGCCTGGTGTGGGGGGTGCTAGGATCATTGCTCCTTTTTCCACAAGTGAGTTCACTTCCTTGATTAACTCTGGGGTTTTTGAAGGTTCTGCCAACCAAGGCGGCGGGGAGTCTGTAACGGCTGGGGTTGACCTGAATGGTGGCAGATAACCCTCTTCCAGATCGTGAGTACGAACTCGTCCTCTGTAATCTTGCGCCAATTGTCTACATGTCTGGACAACCTGCTCCCCACCTGCCGGTGAATGGGGGGTGCCCTGTCCATCTCCAGTCAGTGTCGGGGGTAAGGGCGACGTCCTCTTCCACGAGAGAAGCCTCTTCGACGTGAGAACCCACCCAATCCTCGCCCACGTGAAGCAGAGGGTCCTGAAATGGCATTTCACTCCTGTTGTTTTCGCTGGATTTCTTCATTACCGTCTTTCCTGCGTAAGGTGTGTTCCACTGGGCGTTCTTAAGATGCATCTTGTACATACTTCTGCCGCGTGGCAATCCACGGTGCTGTGGCGTTGCTGACATGCTAGGCCGATCTTTCTCTTTCAACTCCGGCGCAAATTCCAGCAGTTTACCATTAAACACATCAGCCGAGCCATGAATCGGGAGTAGTCGTAATTTCCCTGCTACTTCCGCTGAAATACCACTTGCCGACTCAAGTAGAATGTCCCTACGTCTAAACGAATTATTCAATAGGAGTCTACTTTGCCAGTTCAAGCTATCCTTATGAAAAGAGGATGCACGCTTCAGGATGTGCATGCATTCACAAATGGTTTCGTTCTCCCGCAACTCTGGGTTGACCAGAGCGAGTGCTTTCAGTGCTGCCGTGGAACTTGAATAAGCGAGTTCGGCCTGAGAGCTTGCTCGAATGCTGGCTCTCAAAATAATGTCATCTTCCTCAAAATGGGACCATGATGCGTGAACTGCCGAAGGGGTTCTAAGTGTTGAGTCCATTTCGAGATGCACACGTCGTGGACATATTCGGCTTGTGGGAACGTGGTGTAGCGATTCCGTTTCGGCGCGTGGCATGAAAAAACATTTTCGTTTTCTTGGGGTCATGTGGTGGGTCAGGTTTTCCTGTTGAAAACGGTTGTTCGTCCTTACGAGTGAGTGTTTCATTGTTGAGAAGCGGACGAAACAGTACAGCTGACTGTGGGAAGTGAATAGGTCTCGGTTTATCACTGCCCTCATTGGCCAGAGTGTCCATTGGTGGGTTGTCCAGATTTTCAAGCAGAACTGGGCATTCCTTGTAGAATCGGGTGTGTCTCAGGTGCTTGAGGGTGGCTTCGGCAAAAGTCGTCCATGGAATGTATCCTGGGCATTTGTCGAACGGATTGTCGATGTTAGAAGGCTCAAAATCGTCATTATCGTGATGACACGAATCGAAGTCTTCATCATCCGCATCCAATCCCCTTCTTTTTGACGACACTTGAACTAAGTTCTCATCGTCCTGATGGCGTCGTTTCCTTGATAAAGACGACAGAACCGGTGGCTCCGACGTCACTTTAGGTGCGTGCGACAACGACGCGACACGTGGCGACCGACCAGGCAACAACCGCATGCGCTTGGCCGCCGACCACCGTCAGCGCCTCTGTGGCGACCCGCCTACTTAATCCGACGTTAGCAGTCTCTAGGAACGAGTGCATAAGGTCTAAAAGTCCGGAATACCTCTTTTCGTTATCACCCGAAACACTAGGCACTTTCACTGCACTGCTATTTTTTCCTCCACCAATGTCGTCCCGACCGCCGCTACCTTGTTTGGGTGCGGTCGTCCGACTATTTTTCACCTTGTCGCCCGGCCCGGCCTTTCGTACACTGTGTGTGCCAGCAACTAACGAATCTCCTTTCTGTTTTGATTTTATTATCTCCGTTCCCTTACCCACACCATTACTAGGTGATTTACGGTAGGGAAGAGAATCATTACTAGATTTACTACACTCAGTAATTTTTCCTACACCGTTACTGGGTGAATTACGGACTGAGACTTGTTTTTCTCCCGTGCCAAGTTTTTTCACCTCTTTTTCTCCTACACCGTTACTAGGTGATTTGTGGATTAATTTTTTCTTAGCACTATCACTGTGTTTATTGTCAACGCCATCCACGTCCGCCTGATTTATCTTTTTGACTTGCACACGTTTTGGCGATACAGTCTCGGTCGACGGCACATGCTTAGGTTTGGGCACGGACTTCAGCGGCGACACGGCCGTCTGTCGGGCTCCCTCCGCCTGCGTCGGGGTAGCATTCCCGTACTTGCCCACTGCCAGTCCCATCTGCGCTAATTCCGATTGGTGTGCGACGTATGGAGACTCCGGCTCACCCACGGGGCTGCCACTAATCCATGGTTAGATAGTCTGTAAAATATCGGCCATGAACGACCCCATTTTGGCATCCATCCCTGAGAAAATACGGTTTTCGAGTGACGTTGCCTTTGCATCGAAAGCTGCGTTAGCCGCTGTCGTCGCTATGGCGACCATCGTTTCCTCGTTCGTCTTGGGTGGCGGTGGCGCCATCCCGAACCCGCTAACACTCGTCGATGGGTCCAATGTGGCCGTCGAATTTTCCTCCTTATTAAAAGGTTGTTCGATTGTCTCCTCTGCCCCTAAAGGAAGGAGCTCGATGTCACAGAACTCCTCCATAACGTCTACTTTATTTCCCGAGTCATTGTTCGCCGCCATATTGGATTCCATGGCAAGATCCGCTTCTGAAAACACGTACGGTAGGTCCGGATCCCCACTCATCTTGGCCAGTCTTTGATTGAGTGATTCTTTTTCACGTCTTGCTTTTTCTTTGGCCCGTTGACCGGCCCGCTGGTCCGATTCTTTCCACGTCTGGAGAATGGACGAAATGGTGGTCGGATGGTGCAGGTCGCATAGTTCACACACTTTGGAAACGAAGTCACAAGCACGGCATTGTCGGCACAGTGGGTGAAAATCCCGCGGCAACTTAGTACATTTGCACTTAATAAAGTTTCCAGTCTTTAAAAATGCTCGAAGTTTAGCTTCAGAATCCCGCACTGACATATTCGATGCCAAAAATCCGTGTAACACAGTCTTCTACACAAGCAAACGTCAAAACGTCCAGAGCAAAAGCGATGCACAACCACCTTGGATAGCGTGCTCAAATAGTGATGAAGGGAGAAACCAAGATGGCGCCCACCTGGAAAGGAGGGACAGCGCGCCTAGCGGGAGCTGAGCGAGGTTTGACAGAAAAAATTTGAAAAAATGGGATTTTTAAATTTAATTAAGCAATTAAAAACGTAAAATGGTGATTTTAGCATAATAACTGAAGGTAAGTATTTGCAGGTAGTAAGAAACTACCAAGCAAATGATAAGAGTGAAACGAACACGGTTTCAGCAAGCAAAATAGCAGAAACTTCTGCTTGTTTGGGGATCCATTCTACTAAATGTAGACACCCGAGCCTGAGCCAATTTTTTACCAATTGCTCATTAAATATCAATTACCTCTCACCCACAAATATCTCTAGACAGCTCCAAAACAATAACACAATACCACCAACGTAGAACAAACACAGTTCAACAATTAAATTTTCGGAGAACTCCAATCTCCTTCTTCAGAATAATGCCAAAACCACGAAAAAGTTTGTTTACATCTGTTTTTACATCTGTTTTACATCTGTTTTTCGTAGTTTTGGCGTTATTCTGAAGAAGGAGATTGGAGTTCTCCAAAAATTTAATTATTGAACTGTGTTTGTTCTACGTTGGTGGTATTGTGTTATTGCTTTGGATATGTCTTTAAAATACCAATGTATCAACCGGTTACCGGTGTTTTCAATCTCTAGACAGAATGTTTCGCCCTTGTTTGGGCTCGTCAGTACAGAATACCTTGTGGCTCAGAGCTGAGGTACGCTTGCTAGGGCAAATGACAAGAGTGAAACGAATATGGTTTCAGCAAGCAAAACAGTAGAAACTTCTGCTTGTTTGGGCTCCATTCTACTGAATGATAGACACCCAGCCATACGTCTATTTGTACCAATTGATCTTTTAATATCAATAATAGGTCTGCACATCTACAGAGCAATACCTGATCTCTAGACACTGTTTCGCCCTTGTTTGGGCTCATCGGTAGAGAATACCTTTTGGATGAGAGCTGGGGTATGCTTGCTATGGCAAATGACAAGAGTGAAACAAATTATATTGTATCGTTAAAAGTTAAAAGTAAGGGTCTAAAAAGTCAAAACCTGTAAGGAACACGGACAAGTTTTGACTGTAAGGGTCTAGGTGTCAAAATTGGCCAGTAAGACGCTGCTAAGCATTAGACCCTTACTACCCGGTTTTTGAGGAACAGCTGTCCGAGATCGTCCTATAAAGACCCATGTGATGATCCAATGATAGTGGGGGTGTGGGTTTCCTACTTTGCTTTAGGTTGACATTTTTTTTCTGTTTGGTAACATTGCAGAGATTCCAAGCGAGACAACCTGCTACAAGCGTAAGTGTGTACACCCATTCTGTCCGAGTTACTAAGTCATTAATAAATAGACATAAATCGCTGGCAATAATATTAAGGAAAATTGGAAATTAGCCAACAGCGAAAATCATACACTATAAAGAACGTAGTTCAGTAAGCCACCTTTATACACTTACGTTTCATCGGAGTGCAACGGAGAGATTAAGGTGCTATGCAAGTGATCTGGGGCGAACTGGTTAGCCAGTTCGAATCCAGATCATGCCACTCCGATGAAACGTAAGTGTATAAAGGTGGCTAATTGAACTACGTTATTTCTAGTGTACGATTTTCGCTGTTGGCTAATTTCCAATTTTCCTTACTAAGTCATTAACATGATCACCGGGTAGTAAGGGTCTAATGCTTAGCAGCGTCTTACTGGCCAAATTTGACACCTAGACCCTTACAGTCAAAACTTGTCCGTGTTCCTTACAGGTTTTGACTTTTAGACCCTTACTTTTAACGATACGTTTTTGTTTATTAATCCGTGTTACTTAGAATTGTGTAATAAATAGGTGTGGTGGTGGATGAGGGGTGGGTTATGTGTGACACCTTTATAATTAATTTGTTGTTTTGTTGCGCTAGTGTTAACAATAGAAACAAATCCTTTAATCTTCAGTCTATGTCATGCAGCTGGCGTTTGCTAAATGGCATTGTTGCATAATAACAATGTTTAAAACAATGTAAAACAATCAATCTGGTCGTTTAGAGCTCCGTAACCCCTGAACCACTTGACCAATTAGAAAAGGCCTTATGGAAAGGGCACATCTACAGAGCAATACCTGTAAAATGAGCTAAGAACCAGCTTTACAGGACAAATAGTTTGACCCGTAGAGAGGACAGATGAAAGGTACATCCCCAGAACAAGACCAAGACCAAGAACAAGAAGTTGTCTATTTGGCCCCTCTCTGTGTCTCGGGTTTGGCTAGAGTGAATTTCATAATTTTTGGACTGTAGACAGGCCTTGACTAGTCAAGGCTAGATTCCAAATTTGGTTTAAAAATTTGTAATTTTGACGGAGTTATAAGCTCTCAAAGTTGAAAGTTTAACACAGAGATCCTAGGTCAACCCTTACCAACACTGGCCAGTGTTAATTAAACAATCATTTGGCCTAGGCCTGGATGTCTACCATTCAGTAGAATGGAGCCCCAAACAAGCAGAAGTTTCTGCTATTTCACTTACTGAAACCATATTTGCTTCATGTTTTGAAAGCCGACAGGTCATTTTACTATGGCTAAAGAAATCGTGAAAAGAGGGCTTAAGCTATGCCAGAAAAGAAACAACCACAATCAATTGTGGTTGTTTCTTTTCTAGCATAGGGCAAGTTCTCTTTTCACGATATTCATTTCACTCCTGACATTTGTCCTTGCAAGTATACCCCAGCTCTCACCCTTCTCTACTGGCGAGCCCAAACATGGACAAAACTGTCTATAGAGACCTTTGTGGGTGAGAGCTAATTGATATTAAACTACCAAGCAACTTTAGAAGATATCAGGTTCTTTTCTGGTCTATTGTGTAGATTTTATTGGTCAGGAATGACTAGAGCAATGAGCCTGTTCATCTATAATAGCAGACTTTGCTCCTGGTCACATAAGCTTAGAAATACAAGGAAAAAGCGATCCGAATCAAAGTTATCCTGGAAATATATATAAACTTGTGCAGCCCTAAAAGGTTTATGACCAATTCTCAATCCAGTCACTATGCATATGTTAGTTGAACTATTTAAACGACATAAGTCAGTTGAACGATTTAAAACCGCGACCAGTTGGTTTGGAGGCCACGTCACTAACCACTCGTCTATTGCTCTCACTTTCATAGTTTCCACAGAACCCTTACAAAGCTCATGCAAGACCTACCTTTTTTTTCTGTGCACCTACTAGGGGAAATCAAAGAGTTTCCTGGAATTAACACAATAGGTATTGTCAAAGCATTGTAATGTTTAACAAGTAATGATTCTCACCATAATGGTTTAAGCTAAAAGTGCTTACCTTCTTTATCAACTATTGGTTTCCCTACATAACACTTTTTACTACATTTACTACGTTTGTGCCTATTATTGTTCCTGAACTTTGTGTTCGTACGTTTATTTAACATAGTTGCGCAAACATTTTTTTGTACCTCGTAACGGCAGCTGAAATACTACACGAGTAAGTCAAAGGAATGAGAGCTTATTACTTAACAAGCATTTGATTCCTTTCTTGTCATTGGGTTAAAATGTAACTGCCAATAATGTGCTTACCTTCACTTGTATTGTTTTTTATAGTTTTATATTGTTCTTGGAGAAGACGACCTGTCTGCGGAAAACGGGTTTGAGCAGTACTTTTATGCTTCAGCCATAATTATTCATCCTGAATTTGATATCACCAGAATTAATGATAAGGATATTGCCCTCATAAAACTGAACACGAAAGCATCACTCGGTGATTATGTACGAACAGCATGTTTACCCAATGAGAATGGTGAGCACATTTCCAGTCCAATTATTACAATGAATTCATAGCTGTGCACATACTGGTAGAAGTGCAATGTATGTCTTGCCAAGAGCTTGCTGGTAACGTGCTTGTGGCATTTGTTGTACAAAAGTGCCCTGCCCAGGACAAGAGCATGGCATGTTTCTTATCCGCCGAGAAGAATGTAAGATGTTGTTCATGTTGGCTTTATGGAACTGCATTAATAGGAATAGAGGGTTCATACACAAAAATATCAGGGTACTGAAATTTTACCGTATGTTGGTATTGTACATTATTTGTTTCTGCCGGGATTGTTATTGTCAGCGTTGCTTAACAAAACCATATATCATCTAAACGATAACATACTGGTTAACAGGTTTAGAAATAAAAGATTTAATGATTACTATTCTTAAGCTAGTGCCAAAATTACACTAGGGGAGCGAAAACATAACCAATAAGCCTGCACCGATATCAACTTTACAAATCCGATATCAGATCAGTTTTAAAATTTTTCCGATACCGGTACTGATAACGATATCCCAAATTGTATGCCTAATTTTTCCTCAGCTGTGTAGTTTTCTGCAAAAGTCCAATAACCAACAAACAAATTTAAATAATAACCAACAGTCAAAACATAGCTAGGAAGATACTCGGTGATTACCTGAGCAAAACAATGCAAACCGCATTCGAACGGTTCCCAAGTTATTGATATTTCTGCAAAAGTTGCCGATAACAAACTGATACCGAGAATATCGGCAACGGATCCGATCCAGTGTATTAGTATCGGTACAGCCGTAATAACCAGGGTATTGGTGCAGTTGGTGAGAACAGAATAGCTTAATCCCCCCCCCCCCCACCCCTGAAATTTTGGGTTATATAGAAATTTTTCTAAATCAACCATCCTTATATTGAACAGTGATGCTGTATGCTCTGAAAATTCCATCTTGGTTGATTTTCCACTCCTCTTCCCCAGCCACAAATTAAAAAAAAATAATAGTCATAATCAAGTAGCACAAATGCTGGCAATTCTTGAAGGTAAAATTTTGTGCTAGTCAAGGTTTTTTTTTCATGTTTCTACCATTACTGAAAATTTTTTTAAGCTTTTGTCAAAATAACATTACCATTACACTGTTTTATTTGATTGGCACCTTGTCTCATATCTCTGTTTACTTACCTTGGTAAGATATCTTGCAATTCACGTACACCTTCTTCATCCACCAATTACAAACAAGAACAACGGGCTGAATAATAAATATCCAAACCTGTCGCATCCGTCATGGTAGTTTTAAGCCTACTAACAACTGTAATAGTGGCTATTTACCCCGTAACACCAAACATGACTTGAATTTTATGCGGATGGAGGGGAAGTGTGAGGCAAAGAAGTATAACAATGGGAAACAAAAACAACATACTCAAGTCAACAATGATACAACTAAAGCATACAACCATAACCAAACTCCACCTAACCAACAAACCAGAGTAGACACTTATTACATAATTATTAAGTGTCCTACCCACTAGGAAATAATTATGTAACTAATATTTGGGCGAATGCATGAGCTAAAGTCGTAAGGGTTAATACACCCTTGGACATTAATTTCTTACTATCTGCAAAATACTAGCCTTTAGTTATGTGCTTAATTCACTCTGATTTGCTATTTAATGCCCGATGCAATTTAAAACTCACCCCGTTTTAAATCTCCTTAAGATTAGTTGAGCTATTCCTTCCTAGGGTCGTTAGTGGCTCTTATATTCTGGGTATAGTACCCTATTTACTTCACTTCACTTTAGGCATCGTGTAGGACACACGGACGCTCCGATTGCTATTTGTTTGTCGAAATACGACCAAAATCGCCCCAAACGCCAAGATGGCGGATGCTAAAGCTCGGTGAAATCGTGGCCTCCGGCAATGTTTTTCCGATTTGCATATGCAAGAGTACCCCCACAGGACTTTCACCCAGCGTGCAGAAATTGCAGGGAATACAATTTTGTGGATGAGGCGTGAAATACGTGCGTCACAACGTTAAGGCACCCCATCCACACTGGAAGACTCATTTTGCTGGCTGCGAAGTATTTTTGAAATTTATTGACATACCTTAACTAACCTGAACTGCGTTAGGCCTAAAAATTTGCACGATCTTTTAAATCCTCCATGTTGATTCCTTGTGGATTACTTTTATTTTCGTTCACGGACGTAATTCTGCTTCTTCTTTTGTTGAATTCTTTTTCTTAGAAGTTTTATTAAACAATGAAATTGCAATCAATTCTAAGCATCTCAAATATCGATCTTTTTTTAGTTTGACGTCACCAGTGTCTCTACTTTCTCTGAAACCCCAGATGGAGGCAGGGGAAACCAATGGTCCCTTCCGACAAAACCACTCGAAAAGGATTGGGAACAGGGAAAAAACTCTAAATAAAGTCCTGTCAAATCTAATCACCCACTCGACCCTAGAGGGAGTAAGGGGATTCAGTTAACCTAGGGACCTAAGAAGTGAATGACAGCAAATAGAAAGGGGAGTGATAAGGATGGTCCATTAAAATCTATATTTAATCTGAACATTAACTGTACTGTCGATGCAAAAATATTTTTTATCATTTTAATTTATGATAACTCTATACACAAGTCAAACGTAAGATGTCGAAAGCAAGGTTGACTGGACAAAAACTGTCAAGTGCTAATTCAATTTCTAATTCAATGTTGGCACCTTTACAGTCGTTGCGTTAAAGGGGAGCTATTTGACCAAGCAAGATTACTTTCGGTTTTGGTAATATGCAGCACTGAAAACATTGAGCGAATAAACGGAAAGTAATAAATCATAACCCGAACTGCTGCTTTCTGTTAACAGTCCGCGAAATCATTTGCCTAAATTTCATGTCAACTACATTTTGCGTCTTGCATCGTTACGTTTTACATCATAGCATTTCGGACATTGCATCGAATGTTAAAGCGTCTTAACATCACCCAGGGCCGGATTAAGGCGGGTGCTTTGGGTGTTGAAGCACCGGGCCACAGGCCGAAAAGCGCCTCAAGGGTGCCTCATGGACACGAAAAAACTAAAATAAGGTACTATACTGTTTTTACAAAAAACCATTATTGTTCAAAAAAAGAAAAACTTTTTTGGGGGACTGGGGGAGGGGGGCAGGGCAACAATAAATCTTTAGCACCAGGCCTCTACAAGAACTAATCCGGCCCTGGCGTCGAAGCGTCATAGCGTTTGGGTGTCATGATGCGTCATCTCGTTTGGGTGTGATCATGCGTCATAATGTCGATTATCGAAGCATCAAAGTTTTACCGGCTATCTCTTCTCATCACGACATGACGACTTTGCGTCATACTGTTCACAATTTTTATTTTAGTCATGTCAATATTTTTATCCCCATCTCATTTTTTCCCCTCATATCAATTTTACTAACCGTGTCCCGAAACGGGGATTGACGAGACGATGCTATCTCTTTATATGCAGCAAAGTGTCGAGAGACCCACAGATCCACGTTGAATTCATTTTTGCCTCCTTGTCTCTTTTTCCTGCGTCTCAAAATCGCTAGCCATGAGCCAAGACGAGGAGAGACGAGACAGGCTTGTCGCTCGTTCAGAACCAGGGGATGTGTGGTGGGACTTTTAACACTTTTTGTCAGCCTGTGGCGATTAGATCGTTTAACATTGTTGTCAATGACATTAACGGGTTTCTAGCCTGTGTAGAAGTTTGGGGGAGTGGGCGACCCTAAAATGAAATAGCTAATGTATGGGGTTGGTTTAATGTAAGAAACTGAATAATAAATAGACATATTTGGTTGTGTTCTATATTTGATGGTCAATGTAAGATTTTGTACATAAACTAAGCCTGCCACGTCTTTACCAAACAAGCTATAAATAATTATTACCGTAATGTGATGGATGGTGATAAATGAATACTAAGGACATGATGACTTAAGTGGGGAGGACTGGGAAAATTGGGGAGGAATAATAATTTCTAGTTAAGTTGCCAAATGTACTTACAGTAATGGAGGACAGGGATGGAATGGGGGCTTAGAATGCATTATTGCGATTACCTAATACTAACAATATGTTGGCTAGGCAATGCACAAGCTTTACAATTGATGTTATTTCACGATACATTATATTGTAACAATACAGTAAGTGAGTGTAAGAATAGAAGCAGGGCACACTTAAGATCTTTATCCCAGCTCAGCTCAAGGGAATCAAGATGCTGGGTCATCAGTCCCAGCATCAGGTCGTCCAATATTGACGTTGGTATGAGCTGAGTCAGGACGAGTCACTACACCTGATGTTAGACAATCCCATCGGTCCGCTGTGGAGGTACCGGTAACAAGTGCTGGCCAAACTCAACTGTTACCTAGAACGTGGAACGCGGAGGACGCACATCTTTATTTACCTTAGATGGCAAATTACTGGGTAGTTTTATGATCGTGCTTTTTATACGTCCACTAACTTAATTTTAAATGCATCACTACATTCATCAAAATTATTCGATCTTGTCCTTAACATTCTTTTCCTTTCAACTACTACATTCCCTTTTTCGATTCAACGATGCTGTGCAAGAGTTAGACAAGTTGTGTGGCGCATCTGTACATTGTTCCTCCTTCACGCCATAAGTTTGCGTTGCGCGCCGGGAGATGGCGTGGAGAGTTACAGAGAAACGTTCATATTTGCTGCGGTTCCTACGAGGAAAGGGAAGCCTAAATATTTAAAAATTTCATAAATCATAAAATGTCAGTTGAAGATAAGTCACAGTATGGTGTAACAGGGGTTACGAAACTTCCAACTAGGTGTTGACTGACACGCACTTTGGCGAATATGCTCTTCCGAGATGACGAACCCCAATAGCTGGGTGAGGTTAAACAAATCTCAGAACGACGTTATTCCTTCCAGTGACGCTTTGTCGGATGGCGTTCCATCGTCGATTTTGTAATCTGCTTGTAAACATTTCGGGGACAACGAAATCAACTCGAATTTTCCATCAAGTATCAATACAGGATTAGACCATGGATGGAAGTATCTCGAATATTCGGAAGAAATGTGAATGCAGATATCCCTTTCTATGAAATTGTCAGTGCGTCTGTTGCCCAAGCTTTCGAGTTGGGATAGAGGGAATACAAAATTCGGAAGTTGGTTGTTAATCTTGTAGTGAATAGGTCTACATTGGCTTCCCCTACTTCAGAAATAGAGCTTGATAAAAAAAAAAAAAAACCCTCGGATCAAGTTTTCATTCGGTTATTGGGATCTCCTTCTGTCCAGACAACTCGTCTGCCAGGACGTTTAGTTTTCCTGCGATATGACTGGGTTGCACATTCAGATGCATTTTCTCGCAGCGTTGGAAAAGTCTGGAGGTTTCCTGCATCATGATCACTGAGTGTGTTCCTCCACCTTTCTTCACACAAGCTATTGCTGTTGTGTTGTGGGTCATGGCAGTGATCACATTTCCTTGGATATTTTCCTAAGCCTGAACTGAGAGATGAATCGCTTGAAGTTCGAGAACGTTTACGTGAAGATTTTGCTCTTCTTCCGTCCAAGGTCCAGAAAGTTGGTGACCTTCGTAATGTACTCCCCATCCTCAGTTTGAGGCGTCGGTGAAGAGGAAGCCCTTCGAGGTCGTTTCCTGGATGGGGACTCCAACTTGAGTGTTGAGCAGGTCTGTCCACCACCAGCGAACGCTGTCGAAAGGGAGATTGTGAAGAGGAATCATGTCGTCCCAAGCTGTTTGAGGCTGCCATTCCATGTTGCGAAACCAATGAATGGGCTTGGCTTTCCATTGGTCGTTTGGAACCAGCTTTGAATAGGAATCGATGAGGCCAAGGTGGGACGCTACAGCCAGAGCTGTTACTTCTTTCAATTGAAGGAGCTTTCCCAGGTTTCGTTGAACCTTCTCTGTTCTTTCCTGAGAGGGCCGCACTGTAAAATCTTGCGTGTTGAAGTGTGCTCCTACAAACACAAATTCTCTTGCAAGAAAGAATAAAACGCGATATGCTGAGATCCTAGACTGTTGAAGAGGTGAAGGCTTCAGAAGTTGTCTTGACGAGTTTCGAATGAGCCAGTCACCGAGATCCTCGTCTTTACGAAACCTCAACGTAAAATGCCCATTTTCAATCTAAAGGGACGACCCTTGAACTGGTAAGATTACCCTCCGGAGTAGAGACGAAATAGGTGACGGACTGAGCGATGAAGAGGAATGCGTCTTCTAAATCGATGGAAATTGTGAACTCCATTTCTTGAATAGCTTCTCGACTCGATTGGATAGTTTCCATTTTGAAATGTTTCTTCAAGAGATGTTGGTTTAATTTTCTCAAGTTGAAAATTACTCTTTCGCCTCCTCCACATTTTCCGATTACTCGAGCTGGGCTCTGAACCCTTTAATGTTGGGAGGAGACACCTGGAGGGCTCCTTTCTTGAGGAACATCTGGACTTCTCTTTTAAGTCTTGCGTTGAAAGGAATGTTGGACATCCAGACGGGAGGGTTCTGAGTTGTGGCTGGAAGAGATTAAAATGCAGGAATTTAATCACTTTTTACGACAGATAGAGTGGAGGCATCGTTTGTAATTTGCTGCCATGGAGTCACAAATTTAAACAATATTATTTCCATAATGTGTACCCATGGATCGTGTGTAGTGGGCTTTTTGTTTGAACAAAAAACAAAACTACAAAATCACCATATCTAACAAAACTAATATACTGTAATGCAAAAAAAAAAAAAACAGATAATACTTCAATTAAAATATAAGTAATATACGGTAATAAATTCATAATACAAGGAACATGGGCATTTATAACAGAAAATTCAACATTATAATGACGCCCTGTCAGTGAAGAGGGGGAGGTAGTCTGTTGCGAGGCCTCCTTCCTCTTCCTCGGAAGGAGCCTCGTCCTCTCCTAAGTCTCCCCGCCCCTGCCTCGATTTAGAGAAAGGGCACTGCCTGGAAAGAGCGAACGTGATTGATTTCTTTCGGGTGTAGCCAGATTTTTTGCACCTTTGTCGACATTTTCTTCCTTGCAATGGTTTTCCTGGGTCGTTGTAGAAAGAACGAAAGTTGCCGTAATAGCTAGCCTCTTCTTTCCCTTTCAAGATGGTTTTGAACTTGCAGCCGGTTTGAACTCAAAACCTGTTGTTTTCCTCCAAAGTTTCCCTCCAAAGAAGTCTTCAGACTTGTGGATCGGTAAAAGTCTCAATTGGCTTAAAATGTCCACAGGGGTGTTGGATGCCGATTGTAGAACTGCATCAAGTTATCGAAAAAACCATGTTCAGGAGAAGACGGGATTCCCAAGTAAAACTGTCCTGTTGGAATGAGAAGGCTCGTTTGGTGAAATTGCGAAAATCTTTGAAAGGGGGTGATCGGGCATATCAGGTTTTTCAGCAATGAATTTCTTCAGCGCTGCTGCAGACGCAGAAAATGCAATCTTGGCATGTTAACTGGCACATAGACAGCATTGAAGACCTCTTTTGGCATCCTGGCTCTTGGCTTTTGGCCCATATTGGCACCCTTCGTTATTTCTAAACAACACGCTGATTCCGGATTTTCTTTTCTTAAACCATCTCTAGGTGTACCGCTATCAATGACCAAAATCTGGTTTTAATTGATGCAGTGGTTATTTCGTGACGCGGTCACAAAGGTCACATTTGAGTGTATTCAAATAGGAAATCCGCTCGGCCTTCGGCCTCGCTTCGCTCCAAAAAATTGTCCGACGGCTACCTCTGATTGCGGAAGGTGTAGAGGAGCCTCTTTCTCTCTCCCAGAGTTGACCAAAGGTTCGGCTGGAGGATCGTTTGGATCAATTTCGGGAGAAATAAAAACCCTCCAGAACTTAGAATCCTTCAGATTTCCCAAGCCACAAAGTCAGGTGCTTTGTCAAAAATGTCCGATTTTACAGGTTGTTTAGAAGCAGGCGGTAAAATCTTTGTCGGCGTCTTCACTGTAAAGACAAGTACTTTCCGCGATCACATTTTTTTCGCGTACATCGCAGGTACTTTAAAAATTAACCCTATTAAAAAAGTCTTTTGAGTTGTGAACTAGTGGTAGTCTGCAGATTCCAAAAATGAGTCGCAAAATTCGCGGAACTTAGGAAACCCCGTGGAAAATCGCAGAAATCAGCTTTTTAAAAAATATTGCCCGCAGAGAAATTTTAGTCACATTCCCAATGAGCGTCGAAACTTCTGCCTCAATTCGCGATTAATAACGGAAATCGAAACCGTGCCTACATCGGAGGTGTAATTCCGATTGTATTAGGTATTTTGGAACGTGTATTTTCAGTTACTGTAATTCAATATCATCTTTTTATTACCTTAATCGATGTTATTGCTGGCATCGTCGCCAAAACTCGACGTGAAAATTGCGTTAGCTTGCTGAAAATATCCCTTGGTTCAAACTATCATATCTCCGGAACGACGGAATGTATGGCCACCATCTTAGTCACGTTCGTGAGAAGGTAATCCCAATTTTCTGGCACGCGAAAAAAGACGTCATCAACTTCCTCGTCACTGCCTGTATTCTTCGAATGAAATGTGCCGTTTCAACGGCATTTGTTCGAGCTCTTTGTATCGCGTAGCACTGATTGGTTTGTTCGCGGCACGTGACTCTTCAGCTGTTCACACGTGATATCACGCGAAACGAGTGAAAGTCACATCCATTGGTTCTAGCATGAACGCGTTGCTTTGCGGGTAGCCGGTCGCAATGGCGTAGGACGAAGCTTTGGAAGTGAGCTTTAAACGATCGTGAATATTGACGGAATACAGCAACTTATAAACTAATTTTACAGTAATAAAACATTACATAATGATTTCGGAATTAATAACAGGCGTTGTGACGGTAGAATATCCAGTGGATGTTATCATTCCGAGTACTGTAAGTTGAAACTTTGGTTAGCGCTGGGTTCGTTGTCGAACTTCAGGTTGCCAGATGCAAATCTTGCGAATCTGATAAAAGTTTTTATTTAGATCCTAAGAAAAACCTATAAAAAATGTGCAACAATTTTTTAGTTGTAACATGCCTCTGAAGGCCCTTAGATTCGTTTCGAGGGGAGCATATGAATGGAACGAAAGGCTCATGATGGTTGTAGGCTCCAAGAAGTGTTTGACGAAACACTGAAAACGCTGATACATGAACGGAATTTTTTTTTAATACAGTGGCATTAAAAACATTTCATGCTTGAAGAAAAAACAATGTATGCGCTCTTGGCCACTTACTTAATTCTTAGCGGCCTTAGGCTGTGTGATGCAAGTTTTTTGCTTGCGGAATAACGCTGCAGAAATGCTAAAAAAAATTCTGGAATTAGGTTCAACTGGCAGCAGAAAGTTGTCGCAGAGATAATTAAAAAAATTGCACAGATATTGTGTCTTTAGTCAAAATCTACTTTATGTTGCTTAAAAGGTGGGCGGTCTGACCTCTTGTCATCATCGTGACTGCATTTCCTTTCAGTTCTTTTTTGTTCCAAATAAGCATCGTAGCGTGAAAGGCGTTCTTTACACGGCTCTGCCTGCGACAACTCAGGGCGAAGTTTATAGGAAGAAATAGAATTCCGGCAAACAGACGAACTGGCGGTCCTGGCGAAATGGCGGACTTGCGAACTTTTCTTGGCAATCGGAGACACACTGGTGATCTGACGAAGTGGAGAAGACTGCTTTGATTGCCCTTTATTGTCGCTTCGTTTTTTAGAATGGCGAATTGGCGATGTAACGTTTTTTGGTTTTGGCTGCTTATCATCGCTATAGTTCTTTTCAAGAAAGAACGGTCTGCCTTATATGGTCATTACGCGGCGATTGATTAGGCCTGGAACAAAACGTCATCGGCCATGACGTCATCAATTTAAGCGCCAAACAGTTAGTCCAATATGGCGTCATTTTCGGCTCGCTTAAGCGTTAGCAAGAAGGGAGAAACTTTACATAGCCAAGCAAGGGGAATAGTGTGGAATGTCTTTCATTACTTCAAGAGCTAAGGAGAAGCTGCTAGTGTTGTGATCTTCTACACAAGGAACGTTTCCATTTTTAAATGGAGAAGATAGTCAACGGCGGAAAAGCTGCGTTAGTAGCCGACAAAACGGCAGCAATAGCCGGGTGGCCAACATTCTGTATGCCGGGTAAGAAGCGACCGCATCCCTCGCCTGTCACTGACATGGCGGAGTTTAAACTGCCTGTTCTTCGAGCTACTGTAGGAGAAATCTTCCAAGATGGTAATTATTCTATATTGATAGCATTTATTCGAAGCTAATCTCAAATATAGAGTATAAAAGGCAGTAAGTCGTCTTTGTGTTGAATACTGCTTTTGAAGCTGATGAAATGAAGTACGGCAAAATTGCCATGCTTAAATTTTTCATTGACGACCTGAAATTGTTGCCCAACGTCAAAGGCATTTATGACAAATTAAACAATTATGCTCAGAAAATAGGAATCTCGTATTTCGTGAATGAACACCACGGAAGGGCCAAACAATGAAATAACGGTTGAATAACATTTGCGGCAGGCAGATCCCGACCGGGAAGAGGCAGCGGTTTTTTTCTGAATCATGCGGGAAGCTCAACGGCTTCGTGCCAAACGCTACGTTTTTGTTCCGATCCAAGACGAAATGAATGGTGAATGTTTTAAACAATAGTTTGTGGACCAGCTGTTGTCAAATATTCGTTTTCCAGCCATTAGCAGCTTCTCTATGAATTTATACTCACGAAGTGTTTTCAGAATCCCCCTTGACTTGGCTACAGCAAGATTTTTTTCCTCAACAAGGAGCAAAACCGGCCCTTTTCAGGGCCTCCAAATGAACCAAAGAATTAAAAAACTTGTTCAGATGTAATAAAAATGAAATTTGTTGAAATTCCCCCAACCCTTCCCCCAACTAAGCTAATTAAAAAAAAAATTGGATTGGGGGCATTCAAGATAAATTTAAAAAAAAATTTTTTTCAGCCCCTTTTCTTTTCCTCTCCACTGTTTTTTTAAAGTTTTAAGTTAAAAAAAAATTATCAAATTTATCTGGAATGACTGC
>JAHWFP010238829.1:40936-57225 GCA_023313725.1 Lithobius niger | reverse complement strand
TTAAGCACTCAGAACGAAGCAGAAGCAAGATCCATGTGGGAAGCAAGATCCATCCACCTAGAAGCAAGACCCTCAAACAACGGCCCTTTTCAGGGCCACCAATTCCCACGAAAGAGACCAAATTCCTGCTAGCCAATTGTTCTGAATAAAGTGCGAATTTTTCTCTTGCAGATAAAGAATTCATGGGGGAAAGCCTGCTTGCATCCCGGGGCGCTCGTACAGACGGTGCCCGCCACCAAATTTGACGAGGTCAACTGGTAATGCTAAAATTACCAGGTTAAGATGTTTTGGCAATAAAGAAAGAACATTTTGCCGGCCCCCAGCCTGGCCGGCTAAAAATGGTTTCTTTTTGCCTAAAACATACTTAACCTTAACTCCCGCCCTGCCTCCCCTCTCGAGTCACCGTCTGACACATTGAGAGTAAAATGAATGCCGATAGCGGGCGAGCTGTCGCTTTTATAAGGGAGGAGTGCGCCGCGCATGCACGTTGGGACATGCAAACAGGCGTCTACAAACCGGAAGAAACCTCCAGGGGAACATCACATTCGAGGAATGTAATTGCTAAAATTACCAGGTTAAGTATGTTTTAGGCAAAAAGAAACCATTTTTAGCCGGCCAGACTGGGGGCCGGCAAAATGTTCTTTTTCTATTTTATCTCTTGAATGGATACATCAATGCGAAAATTTCAAGAGCAAAGTTAAAGAGAATTAAATTTCCTAAAGGAAAGATCCTTATCATTTTTTATTTGCACTGAACCGTTTCCGAGTTACACCCATTTGCATCCGGCACATCTCCGCCATCTTGGAACGAAGGTGGCGAAGTCATTAATTGGGGTTTTATTTTCTTTTTAAGTAAGTTCGTTTGAGTTTTAAGTCACCGAAGCAATTTACAGCTCGTGTGGCTGAACCGTCTCAATTTAGAACGTTACCAGACATTTAGAGAAGAAGAAATATCTGGTAAAGGTTGGTCCCAACCCGGGGATTCGATCCGGGCAACCTCCGATCATCGTAGGGGGCGAAAGATTGGCCAGAATAGTTCCCATAGCCGCTGAAGGAGCATGGTAAACTCATGCTCAGGGCCGTAGGAAGCAAATAAAAAGTGGTACGGCGCAACAAAATCAGGTTAGGTGGACTGGGGGAGCGCTGTAAGCTCCCATAGCAGGATCTAGGGCGACGAAGCTGAAGAAAATTCTGGTACAGCAGTGTCTTCTCTGGCTTCTAAAGAACACGTTTTGAGCGGATTTTGTAAGTTTCTTTTTTTAGTTTAAATATGGTTCACATTAACGAAGATATCCCCCTTATTTAAAAAAACGTCCTTTGAGAAAGTTGCTGGCGGCTGTGTTGGGTTTTCTTCAATGTTTGGTGTTGATAGCTTCCTGAAGCTTGCTTTTGATTAGTATAAGCGCATAAAATACGGATGTAAGCCTTAAAAAAATGTAATGCTCCAAAGAAACCGATAGAAGAAAGAGACACGTACGCCATCAGTGTAGCACTAAAACGTTTAAAAGAAGCTCTAGCTTTGTAAGTCTTAAAAAAAACTTACTGCTCTAAAGGAACAGATACAGGAAAACATCATGTAAGCTGTCAGCGTCTCACTAATACATGTAGAAGAATCTTCAGCATCCGAAATCTTGTGCTTCCTTTAATGTGGTACTATCACCGATTAAAAGTCGGCAGAATCTGGCAATATCTAGTGCTACCTGGTACTATCTAGCACTTGCTTGCACCAAGCGAAGGAATGCACAACAGCATTTCTTTTTATCAAGACAAACAAGTCTTGACCTCCTTAATTATTGTGTGAAATGGTACATCTTCGTGCACCTATGACCAAGATGTGAAGATGATAATGGCTCTCCCTTTTGCAACAGGGTGAAGCCGAAGCTTTAAAGGTTAACGATATCACCGCCGCTAGATGGCGCCATGTTTTTTCGTTTGCTTTTCAATCGGTGATAGTGCCACTTTAAACATATTCATGCGACACTGATGACTTTCACGTCTTTTTCTTGTATTGTTACCTTAGAGCTCTTTAAAGGGACGGTACTTCTTTGGCCATTTTTATCAAATTTCCTCGATACACTACCGGATGTAGTTTTTTAAGAAATCATCAAACAATTGTTAAGTGGTCCACGAGCCCGATTTCAGTGTTAAACGTGGCATTTACCTGTATCTTTCTCATGTTTTCTCGCGGTCCCCCTCCGTTTAGCTAACTCCCGCCAAAGCAGGCCAAGCAGCTAACGAACATCGAGTGAACGATTAGGGACTATTCGATCGCGTGCCTGACGACGGAATCGGGAAAGAAACGTGCCATAATAAAGGCACACTGAGAAGCTACGTTCCTTGAGCACTAGAGTAGAGAGGAACGCAGGTACTATCTCAGTTGGCCTTGGCCAAAGTGGAACGCGATCGACGAAACCATTTTTGCGTGTAAGTCTATAGAACTATAATGAAAAGTGGTCGAAGTTGTATTCCGAGAATAAATTAAAGACAGATAAAGAAATGGCTAGATTTCTTCTTGACTTTTTGACTTGCCTTACTATTGAAACATAGGGGTATATTATTAGCGTCGTAGAGTACTCCTTCGTTGCACCTATGTAATGAAAGGTGGCGTGAGGAGGAAGCACGACTTGTTACTTCAAATATATTGCTTATTTAAACCCACAAAACTTGCATCCATTGTTTGTGAAAAAAATTCTTCCACCGACCATTTTTCATTCAGTGTTACGGTTCAGTGTTCAGATTTATTGGCCAAATTTTTTTTTATATAATTGATCGATAGGCCGTAGTCGTTTCTAGGGGTGACTCCTATCCCCTCCCCATAAAAAAATACCCCACTGCGGTAAATTTTTTGGCCCACTGTCTTCCGTATTTCCAAAAGTTTCAGTTTTTCAGTTTTTATAATCCACTTTTTTTGACGGCGGACTCTTCGGTTTGCGTGGACGCCGGAGGGGATAAGGCACAAGATGAACTACATACTTAGACTGAATAGTATTTTTTTTATCCCAAAAAAAAAATATTTTTTTTTTTAGTAGAGAGAAATAGGCATTTGTTTACTTTGGTGAGTACCAGTACTTGAAAGAAAGACCTTATGATGATGACACTGACAGTATTTTTTAATGTAAACAAAATAGCGTCAAGTCCTAAAATATTCGCTTCAAGCCCCCCCCTTCGCCCCACGATATATTTTTTTTAATTTGCCACCCCAATTTCCAAATGTTTCAATATTACAGTTAAACCTCAAATTGTTGGCAGCGAGAAGGGAGATTGGAGGACTTTTTCGGTTGTGGTCGGCGGGGGGACTGGCACAAATTAATGCAGTTCTTGATGACATTCACAGTATTTTTTAACGCAAACGCATAATACCTGCCCCCCTCCCCCCTCCAAAAAAAAAATCTACCTACCGATTGACCCCTGGCTTTTATTTCAATGTTGCTGCAGCCAAAGTATTTTTCCTTAGGCTAGGTTATTTTTTCATGTAATTGAACGAGACGCCCTAGTCGTTTCCAGAAATGCCTCTTCTCTTTCCCTCCTCCTAAATATACCTCCCCCCTCCATCGCGATACATTTCTTTACCACCCCTTCCCCCCTTTCCAAAAGTTAGAATATTACATTTGTTATACCCCAACTTTTTTGAGGTAAGGAGACAATTCTTTTTTTTTGGGGGGGGGGGGGAGGGGGGGGTGGTTATGGGACCACATGCACGTCATGACAATGATGTTAGTTTTTTTTAAAAATAGTTAGATGAAGGGCCGTAGTCGTTTCGAGTGATGCGTTCCCTCTTTAGCCCCCCTCCCCCCCAAAAAAAAAAATACTCCTACCCCTACAAATTATTTTTTACCCACCCCCCACCCACTTCCAAAAGTTTCATTTATACAGTTGTTATACCCCAACTTATGTATGGCGTGGAATGAAGAAAGAGCTTCTTCCGTTTGGGTGGGGGGGACGGTAACGGCACACATGAACTTTGTGATGACACTGTCATTATGTTTTCTGAATTCAAACGAGTAGCAACTCTTATTTACGTGTAGGATAAAATAAAGTAATAAATAAAATGCTTCACCGACCTACCAGTTTTATTTCAATGTTACGGCAACCATTTCCCTCAGGCCTAATTTGTTTAATACTTGTACGTTAGTCGATACGACGATAACGACCATATCTCCCCACCCCACACACACACAAAACCCTTCCCCGTTGCTTATTTACTTTCCACGTCCGCTCCCACTCATTTCCGAAAGTGTCAATTTTTGTTGTTATACCACACGTTTTTGGGCGGGGAGTAGGAAAAATTTCTTTGGTTGGGGGGGTAGGATTGGATAAAATGATGTAATTACACAACAGGGATTTCATGATGACAGTGACAGTAATTTTTTTTTTACGCAAACGAGTTTGATGCAGCTCCTCAAAAAAAAAATGTTACCAACCTACCTAGCATGTCCTTAGTAACTTTACACAAAGATATACTAGAGGTATCTCAACAGAAACACGCGAGAAAAACACCATAAAAACTGGAATATTTTTTTGCAATATTATTAGCGTTGCAACATTCGCAGAATGCATTTGCAATGTGGGGGATTTCTACCGCATTGGTTTGTTTACGTTTTTTTCGCTATCGATGCGCGAGCTAAGGCAAACTGGGATTGAAGCTGTGTTAGCTGCTACTACCTCAGTTGCCTTGGCGCTGATTCATGTTTGACGTCACGTGTCTTCCAGCCGGCGGATATTACGACAGTATCATTCCGCACGTTTGGCTCGCGGGCCTATATTGTTAGAAGCGCTACCGTCCCTTTTAAGTTTTTTTAAGATTTACATTCGTATTTTATACGCTTAAAACGGTTTTTTTTTAAATACTAATGTTATTTTTTCCTTGAAGATGTTGAGCGTTGTTCATCTTCAGAATCAATCCCTTCTGACATACGCTGCAGGTAGGCTGATCAGCACTCATTTTGAATCTGAAGTAAAAAGAATGTAAGCTAGTTAGCTTTACCTTAAACGTAGTAATCTACAGCAATACCGTCGTGGTTGAACGGTGAGAGAGCTCAGCCAGGTTGCTGGAGGTATGCAGATCTGGTCGAACCCCTGGAAAGGCCTGCCAGGCCAGTGTAGCATGAGAGGCTACTATGCTCCTTCAATGGCTATGGGAACTATTCTAGCCAATTCTGGGCAATCTTTCGCCCGAAGGTTGACCGGATCGAATCCCCGGGTTGGCACCACCCTTTACCACATATTCTTCTTCTTTAAAACGTCTGGTAATGTTCAAAAGTGAGCCGGTTCAACCACATGAGCATTAAATTGATTCGCTGATTTAAAACTCAAAAGAAATTAAATAAAAAGAAAATAAAGTTCCATTTAATGGCTTTCACCAACTTCGTTCCAAGATGGCGGAGATGTGCCGGATGTAAATCGGTGAACTCTGATACGGTTCAATGTACACGAAAAATAAAGGATCTTTCCTTTAGGAATTTTAATTCTCTTTAACTTTAATCTCTTGAAATTTTCGCGTCAATGTATCCGTTCAGGAGATAAACTGAAAAACATCAACATTTTGTGCTAATTTCTGCCATTTTTCCAAAATGGCGATGGTTTCTGGGGCTCCGATTTTGGTCTACTTATGGTATGTTATTCTACATCCCTTAAGCTATAGAAAAGTCATAAAACGTTTTCTTGCAATTTGTTAAGGGTTCAGTGAAAAATCTACATATATTTATCCTACTACTAGTGCGTTGCGATTAGCTGTGGTTCTCCGTGGGTTAGCGAGCTACTTGGCTTCCTCAAGGAATGAGCGCTTCCGCTAGGAAGAGAAGTATTTGGAGTTATCATTATTGAAATTATAGTAATTTCTTTTAATTGATGCTACTGGTCTTAATTAGTTGTAGAACAAAATTGTTACCTCTGTAGTAATTGATTAATTGGTCATAGTAATTAATTAATAAAGGTTACTGACTTATTAGCACAATAATAATTGGTTGAGTATTTAGATATTGGTGTCAACCTAGATTCTGGTTAAATTCACTATTCTCGGCAAATTAGTGTTGGTTTAGTGCTTGAATTACACTAACCATTTCAGACTAACTAAAGCTAAAGTGCGGATTAAATTAAATTAGTTGTCAATTCTTGTGTCTTGTCTTCAATTTCTTTTGAAAGTGCTGGTAAATAAATATCGTAGTAAGTTAACATCCTGACTTAATATAGTTTAAGCATAATTGTTTAAAATAAAACTACAACAAACTAGCAATAATTGTACTTATTATCGTAACAAATTGAAAAGAAATTGCTAACTATCTATGGTCGTCAACTACTCAAATCAAAAGTTTAATCCACTGATGTTAGTTAACCCCAGGTTGAATTTAATTATAATTATGCATGTTTTGTAATTGCAGGGTTGTTTAATTATGACTCTTCTGTGCGCATTTTTGGTAAGTATATTTTGTATTGTTTGTTTTAAGTTTCGTTTTAAATAATGCTTGCAATTTCAGTGTATTTTAGCTAGCTGAGTATTCGTTATCTTTTTGTGACCTGATAACCAAAAACTTAGTACTGCCCAGGTGGACGTTAATTATCGAATTGGTCGATTTTTTTTCTCCAAGTTAAGTCGTTAATACAAAAATCTGACTGAAGACTAAGAACATCTGAAGGTGTTGTCGGCTGGTAAAAAGGCAAAGAAGCACATGGACGACAATTTGTTTTGAGAAGGTAATAGGCGTATTAAAAAGGAGTCTACTGCCAAAGCTAATAGTGATGGCACAGGCCATGCTTGACAGTGCCGAAACAGCCAGAAACTAATGGCAGAGGCAAATACTAAAAGAAAGGTGGAAATGTTACATGTCAGTGTCGAAAAGAGCAAAACGCTTTGATTTCTGACTTCTAAGTCTGTAAAGATAAATGAGTTGGACCTATGAGAATATCTTGGGTGGCTAGCAACTTACTAGTCTGCTTATCTGGTTGTATTTTAATTTGGAGGATAGAATAGGCCTTTTCATAGTCAGTCTTAACAATTTTTGAAGGGCCCTGTAGACTTGAGCCTTTACTCGTGTAGCATTTAGCCTTCGAAATAAAATTAAACGTGATAATTTTATGGTTGTCTTGTCTTTGTGATTGCGGTTTTTGTATATTTCTGTCCATGTTCATGCCGCTAGGTCTTTTTCGGTTGATATTCTTAGACTAGAGAGGTCGATATTTAGATATTTTAAAACGTAAGCACTCCTCACTGTCAACGCTAACTAAAACTGAAAAAAAAATCTAAATCATAAATAGGCGAATGTACTTGGAATTGTAATTGTTCCAAAGCTTGGAAGAAAGCTAATATCATACCATTCACGAAAAGCGGCCCCAAATTCTAATTGTGGGCCAATCCTCGTGTCCTTAAAGCCAAGATATATGAAACAGTTGTTAAAGGTTGATCTTCCACCATGGCAAAGAGCGTGTGATTGCTAACCATAATTGTGCTTGGCTTGATAGTCGGCTAGGCATTACTCGTGGCACTGTACTTAGACACTGTAGTGGCCCTCCAACTCTGACAGAATTTCACGGATATTCTTACATCTTGGGTTCATTGGATCGGAACTACAGGCTCAGGCTACACTTATTCTTTTACGTAGTAGCATAGCTTTTTCTTTTTTACTTCCTCACCCTTCTATGTACTGTTTGAAAACCGAAGCCAAGAAGTCAATCCACCCCCGGCAGCCTCTACTGAATTCGTGTCTGAGCTGGTGGGCTGATTTCACTACTGAATTCGTGTCTGAGCTGGTGGGCTGAGTTCACTTGAAAAACCGGCAACCGGCAATGACAGTGAGTGTTTGAAGACATTAAATCAGAAGTAAACACAAATCACCACTTGTACACTATAATACAGTACTTAGTCTTGAATTTTCGAGGAAATCCCGTTCCGTTTCTTCAGAAGTCGCAAACCCAATTTGAAACCCATGTAGGGACGTTTTCAAATTGAGTTTGTGACTTCTGAAGAAGAGGAACGGGATTTCCTCGAAAATTCAATACTAAATACTGTACTGTAGTGTACAAGTGGTAATTTGTGTAATGGCTGATTTCACAGCTCCTCAGTTACAATTATGGGTCTGTGGAATCGGAACTTCACGCTCGGGCTACACTTGCTCTTTTACAAGCGTCGAGTGTACTTCAATAATGTTGAGAGGCTACATGTATGACCACCATGGTCTATTACCAGCCACTTGCTTTGCTTATGGAAAACAATCCTTTGTCTGCTGCTGCTATTCGGAGGAAGGTAGTTTGCTCCACTTAGGGATCCGTGTGCCTACAAACATCCTTGTGTTTACAGTCGCACACTTTGCCAGTCCAAAGGGGGTACCATGATTATTCAGTGTTGCGCAGCGATTTTACGTAACTGGCTGGTTGCGCCTGTTTTCTTGGTTTTAGATGTATTTTCCTTTTTGTGGTTGTAAGGCATAAGCCAGTAAGCCTACAGATGGTTTGAATGGGAAATCATTTTATTTTCAAAGGCCTTATTCACCCAAAGAGTTTGCCAATATGGTGTGGGTTTCCTGGCTACATAAAGACATTGCTCTTCCTTGAAAAATGTTGAGTGACGAGCCATGAAGGCACTTTGTAGATTCCACTTTTTTGTAACATTGTAACGAAATTGCATTCTGGTTCTTCTCAGCTTACAGCTCAGCTCTCACGTATCACAGGAAATGGGGAGAGGGGAGGGTGTGGTGACCCAGGTTTGATAAGCTTTTTGTGAAGTGAGAGGAAGGCAAGTTTTTTTTTTCTGTACTCGACTGGTATCAGATGATGCTGCTTCATACTAGATAAACTCAGGTTCATACTGATTTTTTTTTTTTTTTTAATTGCGGCAATCAGCAGGGGTCGAAATATTCGGATGCACAGGGGCAAATTGCACTCCAAAATCGCACTTTGCACTCCAGTAGCAACTCTTGGAGGGCAAAATTGCACACCAAAGTTAAATTTTATAACTTTTTAACCGCAAGCTAGAGACTTGCGGTTTGTGGCATTTTAAACAGCTTGGAATTAGATTTCCTGTGACACCATTCCTTCCAAAGAAGTTAAACTCCATTTTTTACTACATTTGGTTAAACTATGTGCATAGGTTTTTCATTTGAATAGTGAAGTTAAGTCAGTTTAAAGCAAAGTGCAGGAAAACAGATTATGGAGATGCTGAATGTTAGAATTTTCAATGGCTATAAAATAGGAAACTAGTGTTGGTTTACATTTTGGTTTTGAACGCCAAAGACTTTTTTTGCACCCCAGTAACAGATTTGGAGTGCAAATTTGCACCTGGTTCAAAATTTTGATATTCGACCCCTGCAATCAGTAATTAAAACTCGTAACAAAATTGTTCAATGACTCCCATAATGGTTAACACAATTGGATTTCTCTGTACAATACCATCCTTAAACCTTAAAAGTGCCAGCAAGCTTACATGCCAGTGCCAATGCAGTGCTGTACATTTTGTTTTAATTATTGTTATTACACAATTCTACCACAAAATTTATTGTTTTCTTCTTTCCTTGCAGTGGCATAATAAGGGGCTTGTGTTACTGTTCGTCTTTCTCCAATTTCTTGCCATGACGTGGTATTCTTTGTCGTATATTCCATACGCTCGTGACGCTGTTAAAAAGTGTTTTGAAAGTTGTATTGCCTAAAGAAAGCGGCAAAGTTGTGCGTTTCTCCAGACGTAACAAAACTATTTAAGGTGTACGTAGATGATTGTCTCAAGGTGTTTTGTCAGCCAAAGCTTTTGCCCTCAATATAGGAGCTGCAATATTGGTCAACCTTCAGTCCTGCCTTCAACAGCAATTTCCAAGTCCGCAGCTGCCGAGATATAATTTTTTAACGATATTTTAGTAACTTGAAATAGAGGAAGTGTGAGTTGCTTCAGCCTGTGTTGACGATAATTTTTTTGTTTTGTTGAAACGGGGAATTATTTGTTGAGTGATGTAAAAATTTTATTATCAAAAGTAGGGCAATAATTTAAGTCTGCACACTGATCACTCAATATAGTCCAAGAGCCTTACGTTAACAGCCTAGTTCAAGTACATAGTTACAAATGTTGACCATGTGACTAAAATATTTTTCTCTTGGTTATTAAGCTTGCATAAGAAGACTTACTTTTAGCAATGTTTAAAATAAGGCTTTTAGTCTGTGACACCAAGGGAGATAGATGTTGAGAAAGCCTTCAAACCTACCGGTGATCTTCAATTGTTATTGTTTTTTTTCCCCTCTTCTCACCCATCCACTCCCTAAACGTAAGTTTTAATGGCTTAAATAGCATGGAGCCAAAAGAGGATAAGCACTGAAACAGTGCCTGAAACCTAACTTAACAGCCAAAATTTGATGCTGGGTCTAACGTAAAAGCTACTTTTGTTCCCATGTAGACATTAGTCCAACCAAATATCATTGGTCAGGAAAAACTGGCCATGTTCTTACGTGTGGAAAGGTTAGTTACGACGCTTAATACCACCTATTAATTTAATTTGTTGGGATAACACCAGTACTTTGTTATATTGGAGTCACTGCATAACTTGACTCTCAAATTAGACTAAGTTTCCAATTCCTGTGTTCCTGGTTGAAGGGCAATAAAACAAAACCAATGTTAAGCCAAAGGGCAACAGCAATAACTGGATCGTATATGTTTATGCCGACACTTGCTTGCAACTGCCTTTGCTCACCTTATTTTGGTGACAAATCTTATCTTATTGATAACGTGAAACTCAGACCGAGCCTACATAGTCGAGTAGGCGTTAAGTACTGTGTAACCAAGCTATTGTCTGTTGAATTTTGGTGTTCTGAAACACCAACTGCATTTGAATCGACCTGTCATTATTAGAGACTGACCATGAGTGAGTACAGAGACGTGAATTGTTTATTTATTGCTGCCAGCTGTATTGTTTCCTAATTCTGCAACAATATCAAAATCTTGGGTCCAAAGTGACAAGTTAATTTAGACCCAGGAATCCAATTCAGTGACAAAGCCTTGTTTGTTCCGCTTCTTTGTGGTAACTGTTTACTGAATGTGAAATTAAGGGAAATTCCCCTTTCCTAATTTTGTAAAAGTGTTTCTAATCTACCAATGTGCTTTACCAATGTACGCTTAACCCATTGTGGCTTGTGTAGGTGTACGTAAGTTGTATTTCCACTGCAGTGCGTAGGGTTTATCAACCGTGTGCAAAAATGTCGACGAACTGTGCTATAGTTCTGCTCCGTTGAACTTTCACTTAAGGTTGGCCAAAATCGCCCCACTGGAGGGTCCGCCACTATATGTGGTAGATGGTGCAACCGCAACTCGAACCATGGAATTTCTTTTTAACTATAGAAACCTAAAAAAAAAAAAAAGATTTGAGTGGGGGGGGGCATGTGATGATGAGGATAAACTGAATTTGTGTAACATTGTGAGAACGACCAAAGCAAAGAAAGCTGTAAAGTATTCATAATTTATAAACAAAACCTGTGAAAAGCTGAAAAGCCTATTTTTTAACATGTTGTTCTTGCATAAAAGACGTTAAATATTGTTCTAATCCTAATACTGGTATGACTTAACCATAATTTTAATAACTAACAAAGCTAAAATATAAAAACAATGGTGCTAATAAATTATGACCTGCCACTATCTCTAAGTTTTCATACACATATACTAAGAAGAATGGCCTTGATATGTTAATAATGTTCATGGTGCATTATCACATAATTACATGCAAGTCAAGGTTTTTTTTAGTTCGGAAATGTGTATAACTGATTGTCGCCAATCAAGGCGTTGAATAACCTTGACAACAGAAGTCGAATTATTTGGACGTCCAGACAAATTGCTTAGCAATCCGCATTTGGAGGGCAAAATTGAACGTCACAAGTTTAATTTTGCGTAACTTTTGTGGTTTGTGCCCTGTTTAGTGGCGTAAAAGTAGTTTTGCTGAGAAGTTTCGCTCCTTTTATGAGCGACTATTTTTGGTTCAACTTTGTAGTTAACCCCTAATTTAAAGCAAAGTGAGGCAAAAAGAATACTATTCTGGTGCTAAACCGTTTCATAGTTAAAAAGCATAGGTTTTCATTATTCATTAGTTTACATTGCATTCGGTTTTGCATTGCAGCTACCGATTTCGGGGTGCAAATTTACTAGTGTATCAAAATTGGAAATTCGACATCTGTGACAAGATTCATTAAAAAGAATGAAACTTAAATTGAACTGTTGCATGCAACATAGAACATTCTTCAAAACTGAGCTGTGGGTATATTACAATTTTAAGTCTAATGACTGGTTGCCTGTGCATGTCCAAAAGTCAAACAGCACAATCTAGAAACCATGGCATATCAATTTTAGTACCTAGAAGCGTGTATGGAAAATGTTCCATGCGTCCCGATAACCTGCCAAAACGACTCTGTGTTACAGTAGCTTCCTATTTTAAAGTAATTTATTCCCTTCTCCGTCCCTCTGATCCCTCAATCATCCCGGTAACTACATTACCAGGTTACGGAAGGTTTTCCATATACGCCTAGAAGGATAATCCTTCGTACGCTTAAAAAACCCAAAGACAATCTGTCGTTTTGGCTTGTATTTTTCTATGCTAAGCAGTATTCGCTTATAATAAATATATGTAAGGATCAATTTTATAAAGTGCAGGTGTAATTTTACATTTCACCTAAATTTAACGGTCCTGGTTGTGTGGGTCCAGTTAGCTACCAGTTCTTCTCGATAACATTTTATAGGCTTATATAATTCTTAGTCGATCAAGATTTTGAAGTTTACATTTTTAAAGCAGCAGGTGAACTGTTGGTGAAATTTATCAAACAAGGTTGCTACGAAGAATGTTGCATTCCAAATGTCTGTTTAATGTGTAATTTTTTTTTAGACTTGCAAATTTGGTACAGCATACAAGCTCTGTTTTTTTACTGCGTATAAAAATCTTAAGACCTCAAAAAAAAAATGTGCTTCTGGAGTATTTTTTATTTGTCCAAAAAAATCGTCCAGTGATCTCAGGGTTTTTATTAAGGTTATGAGAAACGGTATCCTCTGTATTAATATACTGATAAGAGTGTATGTTGGCCTGCCATTTTGGCAAGGTGCCGGTGACTTGCTATTATTTTAGTATATAAGTTAATAGCAAGGTTGCCCAAGTAGGGAAAGGACTCTTAACCTTGGGTTAAAAGTATTAAATCTAAGTTATGGGTGGAGGGGGTAGTTGGTTTGACACATTAAATTGAGGGGGAAGGAGTGGGTACAGTTAATAATAGATCACTGGCCTTGGCTATGTTAAAAGCAGTAAAATTAATGGATTGGGTGCGATGGGAGGGGGACACACAAAAACATATCTATGCTAGCTGGAGCCTGTGGTACTATAATTTGCACGATTTTTATCCGTGAAAAGAAATGTGTTCGACAATCGGGCATTTTCATTCCAAAGGTAACCAGGCCACCAGGCTTTTTATTTTATTTTTTATTTTATTGGAAGTAACCAGAGTGTGAGTAGTTACTCAAATCACTTGGATCTTAATTTTACAGAGCTGCAAGTGGTTAACTTACCACAGAGTACAATTGAATGCAAAGTTAGGCTAAATAATATTTATTTTCGGCATTGCTTTTCCATGTACAGTAATAACTTTAGCTTGCGCTAGCAAATCTTGGTCGACTGGCTAAAGAATATATTTTCGCCAAATTTTGACGTTCCCATATACCATTTTAACCAGCCCGTTAACGAGCTTTTCATTGGTGCCAGATTCAAGCCGTTAGCTCAAACTGCTAAGAAATTATTTGACAAAAACAAAACACAAAAAATCTAATACTAGATGACAAATAACATAGTAACAAGATCTTATATTTTTTAGGATGACTATGTACTCGTTTGGCTTTGAGGGAGGTACATGTCAAACAGATGTGGTCAGATAAATAAAATTATATATATTGTTATATACTGTACAGTATCTCAACTTATCTCAACCTAAGCGTATTATGTATATATATATATAATACGCTTAGGTTGAGATAAGATGCGCACAGCAAACTCATCATTCATTAAGAACGCCAATGAAAATGGCTCAAATAAATTAAACAATGAGGAGGTCGTAGCAACAAAAGAGGCTTGGGGGGGGGGGGGTTCATTCTTGGCACAATAGAAAAAAAAGCGAGCGGCTAGCAATGTAAAATAACGTGCCCTGTAGCAATCAGTAACAATGAAATATTTTTTCAATAATGCTGACTATTAAAGCCGAATTGAATAGTGTCAAAGTTGGTTGAGTAACTGTCACTGCATGCGCAATTGTTGTTGCGGGCTTATGCTTGGTATCAAAATGCACAACCAGGCAATTCAGCCACATGGATAATAAGGCGGTGCGCTCCATTGAAATCGATAATCTACTTCCCTAAGAAAACTGAGCACCAGGGGTTCGCAGGGATTGGGGGGAGGGTGGGGGGTTGATTTAACTGCACAATGGGAGAATATGTGCAGAGGGGCTGTACAGGTAGTATAAAATAAAACGTCTAGTTGCCTGGTATCTCAATTTGTAACCATGCCTGTACACCAACTCGTTAGTTTTAATTGGACTAAAAAAAAAGCGTGACCAGTAATGACTGGAAAAGCAAAAAAAAAATTCCTTAGACTGAGTAAGGTACAGTTAATGGCTAAAGAGTTTACTAGTACATTCCACCAGTACAGAGGTCTGATGTTTTTTTAAGTGGACTTTTGAGAAAGGTCTTAAATGATAGAACTGCCACGACCTTCAGTTTTGGAGCATTGATGGCTAAAGTTTCTCAAACCTTTTGTTGATAAAGTTTACTAGAGAGTTGCTTGAATTGCTTGTAAGATGCTAATAAAAAAATGTCACCTGGACAATTTTTTGTAATGTATTGTCTTCCTATCTGTTTTGTACAGTTTTATTTAAGACCCAAATGTTCCTTCTTTAAGAATTCTACTTTAATATAATATTGACGATTGATCTTGCTTCTTCCAAGGGTTATGAATCCCTATCACCTTTTTGCTCACTTGACGTGCATTGTATGTAGAGCTGCAACGTCGTGTTACAGGTAAACTTTTGAAGTAATGTAAAATTGTTGAAACTATTTTGTGTGAAGACTTTTTAATAATAAATGTTTATATGGATTGTTGTGGCGTCCTTATTTATTAGTGGGAAATCTTTCCTTTTGCAATCGTCTAAATTGTGAGCGTAATACTTGCAAAGTACGCTGGGCATCATTCTATTGTCGTAGGACATGTATTTTTAATAGCTCGACCATGTGGGAACGACGTGTTCCTACCCAGAGCGAATAGCACAACCATCATCTTGAATTGAAAGTCCTAACGTTAAAATGCTATTCTACAGAGGATGTGTAAAAGTGGGAACGTGGGTCAAATTAGGGCTTATGTCTTCAGCGGGCACAGATAGTTTTTGTTACAGTGAGGCAAGAAAGAAAGCGTCGAGTCAGTTTACATTATGAGTGGCGTAACAACGCATGCAGGGGGAAAGAATTGCGCCCTAGCGCTAATGGCATAATCATCGTGATCGTTTACCAACATGATACTGCCTCATCTCGCCCTAACTAAGTTTAGCTACAATCATTGATTAGGTTACTTAGCTGCGAATCCATGCTGGGAAATTACAATTGCGGAAAACATCGGCTACGGCTCGACGTAAAAACAGAAGCCGCTTCGCCCAAAAGTAGACAAAAAATGGGTGCCGCTCTCATAACAGAACGGGAAAACAACAATGATCGGCGGCTAACACGTGCGGCAACAGAGCAAAACACTTATGAGCACAACAATACGTGGCGTTCCCACAACAAAACTCCGTACACTATGGACTAATAAATATCACAGAGAGGGGAGTGGAAACTATAGTTTAGTGGAGGGTTCACCCAATCACAGCTCCACCTCATTTTCACTTCCCTCTAGTCCCTTCCTATAACGACTAAGTAAGCTTACGCAGTTTACGTAAAGTCACTGACTTAAACATCAACACCCGCATAGGTACAGAGTGTGGTACCGACCTACGGCCTCTTAAGTACCAAACCTTTCATAAAACTTACCAAACATTGGTGCAAACACACCTCGCATATTACACTTGCAAAACATATTTGTGCCGCTAACAAAACTGGGGTTAGGTGTGTTAGCAGGAAACCACTAGGGTGATTTAAATCGTTAAAGAGAAGAGTTACTGTGCATAAACGTGGATAAACACGTCGCGTAACTCAACCTTCACATGGAGTTTTCTCCGCAGCCGAGTTAACTGTAATTTGGGGGAGGATCGTTCCACCCTCCGGCGGAAGCCTCGCGCACCTACGGGAAAAACGTAGGCTTCTCTCTGCTATACTTCTAC
>JAHWFP010238829.1:3955-40536 GCA_023313725.1 Lithobius niger | reverse complement strand
CGGGAAAAACGTAGGCTTCTCTCTGCTATACTTCTACTGGGGGACTCAGGAATGGTTCTGTTGCCAGTTGAGGGTCCGATAACAGCAAGGCTACTGGCATTCGGCAGGACTGTGCCCGAAGGTTGATGGTTAGGTCCCCCGGTGCCTGATGACCCTGCTCCAGGGGCTACCACCACCGCAGGAACGTTACGGTAAGCTTCCCTGTTGGCTTGACACTGCCTCCCCACAGCGGCCACATCATCATCCTCATCGCTACTGTCATCAATGGATTCCCCAAGTTGATCCTTTCCTTCTCGAGAGATCACAGGACTGACAAAATCCCACTGAGGCATAATACACGGACTATCCGGCCTTAACAACGTGGACCCATTAATGTCCTCATAAAAAACGTTTGTGCCCAGTACGAACTGTCCTGACTGAGGATGATACAACTTATAAGCCCTCCGGCGATAATCGTACCCCATATTAATCTGCGGAATTGCCGTCACGTCATACACACAACGCCTGCACTTATCCAATTGAAGGTAGGCGAGGCACCCAAAGCGCCTCTGCTTATAAATATATGCGGTACATTTCCCGTCCATTTGCTCGTTGCGTATTGCTGTCTCCGTGGACAGAACCACTTAAACAATTATGTGCAACCACACCCGCCAAGGCAGCGTGCAGCCAAAAACAGGCCGGTAATGCAGCATCGTGTAACAACGACCTCGCCATTGTCTTTATACTGCCATGTGACCTCTCCGCTAGTCCGTTCTGGCAAGGGGTCATTACCATCGCCTTTAGATGGACTATTCTCTTCTCCCTAAAAAACGCTTCAAATTGGGCACTACAAAACTCCCCGGCATTGTCTGAGCAAAAATGGACTACGGGAAACCCTGTTTCATTCTCTAGCTCCAGTATAAGTTGGCGTAACGCCACAAAAGCCTCCCCGTTCTCACGAAGAGGGATAGAGAAATATCTTCTCGAATAGTTATCAACGACGGTACGTAAGTACCTGTAGCCCTCCATACTAACCACATTACTTGGTCCAGTTATGTCTACATTAATCTACTCAAGAGGTCTGCGTGCGCATACACCTCTAATACGGGGGTGTGGCTTCGCCCGTGTTTTCGTCTCGGTACAAACCCGACAAAAAGAGCTAGCCCGACCGACAAGCCTAGGCTCTATCACCGCCCCAGTGCGGTAACTTCACCCTGTCATATCATGTGAGAGATGCCCCAAGCGACGGTGCCTCGTATCGTAAGTACATACAGTAGCCTACGCCATAGTGACATCGTCCCGCCCGTCGGGGAGGGCAAACTCATCGGGGGACTCGTACATGTTACGACAAACACTTTTCAAACACCATGATGCACGCCTTAGGTTAGCGACGTCGCTTGACGAAGATTAGCCCGGGACTATTACAGACCATAGCCGTGCAGCCTAATGCTGTCAAGCCTATTTTTGAGAACACAACACTTGTAACTTGCTTCTGATGCTGGACTTGCAACTTGCTTCTGTTGCTGGACTCTGCTACTCTCGCAATACCGCACCGCCGAGTCTGTTAAATCCCGCTCTGCTGTGGCACGTACGTTAGGTTCCCTCTCATACCGGTGGAATTTTCTCCCGTCTTTCCATCCTCTGTCGATTGGGTTCGGCGGTTGGCATAAATCTCAGAGTTCGGTTAGTTAAACGTCAGGCCTGTTTGATTGTTTCCCCCTCATACCATTGTAGGTTTAAGTGTTGTAGATGATTCAAAATTCGTTTGGCGTCTTGAGAATTCGAGCGCCGCCATTTTGGATCGTGAAATAAAGTTCGGATTATTTTTATTTTTGGGCATACTTTCACTTTTATTTAGGGCGAAGCGGATATAATGGAGGGAAAAAAGCAAAGTTCGTTACTGCCGTTCGTAGCGTTTTGGTCTGGAAACACGCCACTGACTACGGCTTGAATACTATGACTCAACCTATGAAACTGACGTCGGCAAAACGATTCCTATTAGAGCCTGCTACGAAACTGTAGCTACGAATCCCTACCAGTATCGTGCTACCAAACTGTGAGCATAATGCGTACAAAGTATGCTTGGCACCATTCTATTGTCGTAAGACGTGTATTTTTAATGGCTTGACCACGAGGGAACGACGTGTTCCTACCCAGCGCTAATAACACAACCATAATTTTGAATTGAAAGTCCTAACGTTATATGCTATTCTACAGAGGATGTGTAAAAGTGTGAACGTGGGTCGAATTAGGGCGTACGTCTGCAGCGGACACAGATCATTTTTATTACAGTGCGGCGAGAAAGAAAGCGTCGAGTCAGTTTACATTATGAGTGGCATAACGCATACGGGGGAGGGAAGAATTGCTCACGAACATAATTATCGTGATCGTTTACCAACATGATACTGCCTCATCTTGCCCTAACTAAGTTTAGACACAATCATTGATTAGGTTACTTAGCTACAAGTCCATGCTGGGAAATCACAATTGCCGAAAACATCGGCTACGGTTCGGAGTAAAAACAGAAGCCGCTTCGCCCACAAAGAAGCCAGAAAATGGATGCCGCTCTCTAACAGAACGGGTAAAACACCACAATGATCGGGGTCTAACATATGCGGCAACAGAGCAAAACACTTCATGAGCACAACAATACATGGCGTTCCCACAGCAAAACTCCATACACTACGGACTAATAAATACTACAGAGAGAGGAGTGGAAACTAGTCAAGTGGAGGGTTCACCCCACCACATAAATGGCACTTCATAATTGACCTACAACTGGTTACCAGGGACAGTATTTTTATGTAATAAAAATTAGAGATGTGCCGATTATCGGATTCATATCGGTATTGCCAGTTATCTGAGGCAGTTCCGATATATCGGTACCACCGATGTCCACCTCCGATGTACCGATATACCGTATTGGATCATATACGCCGCACTTTTTTCGATGTATACAGAAACGGCCATAACTTCGCTAAATATTCACGATTTTGACGTTCAAATACACCTTTAACCCTTTTTTCGCCAGCTTTCCAAAAGTGCAAACCATAAGTCGTTAGCTCCACCCGTTCTGAAGTTATGTATTAAAAGCCATTTAACTTAACAGATTTAAACAAACGTCGCCTGCAAATAGATAGCCTAAGAAAAACTGCTGCTTACTGGTATTTTACAACTAATATATCATAAAGTGTTCATTAATTAATATCAACGTTTTCACATATTTAGATTTTTACATCTTTACAATTTTGCAGAAAATGTTTGGCTGCCGCCACTTTTTTTTGTGGGGAAAATAGCTGTAGGGTAAAGAGCTTTGTATTACACATTTTTAAATTTACTTTAATATTTTTATGAGGCTATGTTAACTATAAGTTTTTTTCTTGTAGTACATCGGCAGCATAAACTGTATCACACTTTCATTTTTTGCAAATTAATCAGTATTTAGTGTTACATCGGCATTCCGTTTTGACAGTAATCGGTGTCGGTACATCGGAAAAAAGGCTATATATCGGCACATCCCAAATAAAAATTATCATTTTCGGCGACGTGATTCGCAATACAAAAATTAACACAATAAAATTGGCCAATTGCACGAATCAAAAGAAAAAAGTGAAGAAGGCCATTTCAAACAAATCGTTTCTCTTGCATCACCTCACCAACTAAAACCTATTGGACTCATTTCTTTGTGTGCCGTGTAAAGTGGCTTTTGCAGGCATGATGAAATTGAGCTACTCAAAACACATGCATTGGGAAACCTAGATCAAAATTCGTCAACCTCTTTCTCCGTCCTCCTCCTCCCCCCCCTCTACCGGCAAAAATAATAGGTAACTCCATTGAAAAAATACTTTTGTCGCAGAAATGAATGGCTGAGCATATGAACTAGTGGATATGCTACATGAAAAGTTGTGTGTGAGGTGATAATTTTGATCGTTTACTTTTTACTTGCATCCTAAAATAATGACCTGTAATTTTTAAAACTCTTCATTTTAGAAAGACCATATACGTAAAACATTAAATATCAACCTAGGTAGTCATATAATGACAACCCCGCTAAGTACCAAAAAAAAATGCCGGCTGGCGCGCGACTTGTTTCCCCATTCATATTTCATTTTGGAAGCAACGTGAAAGCATCGCTCTAGTTTTTTCTTAAGACCTATTGTTTTGGATCCATAATCACGCTTTTTCCAAAATTCTTAGCTGTAGTTGACAAGCCTAATTTTTGACGAACATTGTTTCATTTGGAAACATAATTCATTTACCTTCATCAGGCGTTGTGTTGTTGATCTATTACAATGGTATTATAAGCTGAAAAGGATCGCTCAATGTCAACAGAAGTGCTGGGCAAACACAAAACTTTAAAGGCAGTTATTCCCAAAGTAGGAGATCTTAAATGCAACTAAGTGCCTCAATGCAGCAAGATCAAAATGTTTTATTTTCTGGTACTACTAATTTTTAGCTGTTGCACAGTATTTGTCTCATTACTTCGTGGGCACTTTGCTCATCAAAGGCAGTTTTGGGATAAGGCTTGGCAGTTGCTGTAGATATAGTCTTGCCAACTGCAGATCTTTTATGTCTGGTTTACAGCCATCGTGCAGATATTGCACTAATTTCTTTTCACATCTTAGTCATTACAAATTAATAATAATATATAAGTTTGTTGCAAATGCAACCGGAATGGTAAGGACCTGGTGGCCACTGACTGCCATCCGATGTTAAAACTAAAAATTATAAATTACAAAAGTGTAGGAGTTTAAAAGATTACAACGAAGGTGATGGCTTGGCTGCAGAGGAAGGGTATATGGTATTGGGTTGGGGTCACGAATACCTTACCACCAAGGTAAGACCTACCAGGGGCACAATGGTCCCCGATGGCATCGCCCAACGTGGGGGACAAGTGGAGGGAAAAACCGAGTATCGCTTTCAACATTTCTTCAATACAATAAAATATAATAAAATTTAACAAAATATATATAAATGAATAAAATGCATCGCAGTTTAAAGCTTGGCCAAAACCATTAATGTCAATCTTAATAAAGATAATAAAAATTAAAATAATATAAAATTAAAATAATAATAATAATAATCATAAAAACAGGTAAAGGGAATACAAAAGGGATCTCATTGGGTACGCTATCCCAAATTATTAAAATAGGAAAAGAAATATGTGGGAAATAAATAATTTGCCGAGTCGGAGGGCAAATGCTACTATTTCAAACAAAGGAAAACAAAAGAAGCTAAATGCTAAACATATTAAAAACACTTGAGGTAGACAGATAAATCCAACCTACGGAGACCCGACCTGAACTGGCGTATGCTACTAGCTGTCACCAGCTCGGATGGCAATGAGTTCCACGGGCCAAGCACACGGTTTACAAAAAAGTACTTAAATGCAATCTAATGTAGTCTTTGCAACAGTTAGTTTATAGCTGTGGCCTCTGGTATAGCTATTACCACGAACATTAAAAAAGTGAGAAGGGTTCATGTCGATAAACCCATGCAAAATGGAGTGAGTTAAGCATACGTCTGCTATTAGATGCCTATATTCAAGGGACTCAAGGTGAAGATACTTAAGACGTTGTTGGTAAGACAGATTGTAACAACCCCATAAAGTTTTTGTAAATGACCTCTGCACTGATTTAATTTTCGTGATATCTTTGACAAGGTATGGAGACCAAACCTGACATGCGTACTCCAGACATCACCAGAGCTAAAGCATCGTTTAATCATGTAGCCCGACCATTTTGCCTTAAAGGTGATCTGGTTACAATGGGTGTAAGATTTAAGGTTTAAAGTTAAGTGGACTCCCAGGTCTTTAATATTGGCTTCAGTGTTCAAAATGGTGTTATCAATTTCCTACGAAAAATTTAGATTTTTTTCTTCCTAATGAAAGCGCCTGGCTTTTTAAGATATTTATAGGGAGCTGCCATTTTAAAGACCAACTATTCACATCATCAACAGCCGTCTGGAGGAGAGCAGAATCCAGCTGATTGCCAACACCCCGATAGACCTTTACATCGTCAGCAAAATTGGGCATCTTTATACCATCTTCTTGAGTGATCAAGTCAGCGATAAAAATAAACAGTAAGGATCCCAGCACAGATCCTTGTGGAACACCACTGCTTACTAAATCTGGTTCCGAAAGTGAATCTGCCATTACCACTGATTGGTACCGAAAGCTAAGAAAGTTCTTATCCAACATAATATTTTCCCACCAATGCCAAACTTTTGTAGTTTAAAAAGTAGCTTCGAATGTACGACTGAATCAAAAGCTTTGGCGAAGTCAATGCAGATAAGATCAACCGGTGTACCCTCCTCGATTGATTTAGTCCAGTCGTTTAAACAGTGTAGTAATTGAGAAGTTGTTGACCGACCTGGTAAGAAGCCAAATTGATCACCTGGGATTAGCTTGTATTTATTAAGATGTTTTAGAATATGGTCGCGGATAATACGTTCAAGCAAACGACAGGGGAATGCAGGTTAACGAGATTGGATGGTAGTTTGCTGGATCAGATGTGTTTCCCTTTTTTAAATATAGGGGTAACCCATGCCAATAGCTAATCATTTGGTACAGTGCCCAATTCAATCGATGATTTCAAAATCAAAGTGAGCGGTTCAGACAGCTCAGATACAAGTGAATTATAGAAGAATGAAGAAAAACCATCAGGACAGATAGCATGGCTGTTTTTAAGGTTAGTCAAATGTTTATGTATAGTTTCGCGTGTTATAAAAAGTTCATTGACACAAGGAATTGGTTCTATGAAGAATTGATTTTCGCTCTCTGGAGGCGGATTTAGGAAATTATCATGAACGAAGTTATTACAGAAAGTTTTGTTTAACGCATTAGCTTTATCCAGAGCGTTAGTCAGTAGTTTGCCGTCAAAGTAAACAGGTGGTATCTTAAATGAGTTTTGAGTTTTCTTCCTGATATGCTTGTAAAGTGAACTAACACTACCGTCAAGAATGACGTTATTTTCACAGCTTATCATGTGTGCTCTACAGAGTGATTTAATTAATTTAGCGCAGGCATTATATTGACTGAGAGTTTTCTCATTTCTATTTGTGCGCAAGCGTTTCCAGAGTTTCTTTTTATTAATTAACTGTTTCCTAATTTCCTTAGTAGTAAACGGTTTTGGGTTCTTATTAATTCTACAATATGTGCATGATTTTTTGGAGAGGGCACTCAGTAAATTTTGAAACGCTATCCATTAAGCATTTGTGGTTTCATGGATACCAAGCAGTGAGTTCCAGTCAACACACTCAAGATCGGGCCGTAGTGTATGGAAGTTAATTTTCCTTGAAGAAGCTGTGTTTGAATCAGCATTCTTAATATGTGATTTATTATGATTTAATTTAAAAATAACAGTTGAGTGATCGCTTGTGCTAAAGCTGGTATGGACGTCCACATCGAACACAGTACGTTCATCATCCACCAAGATTAAGTCTAATATGTTGTTCCTCCTGGTTGGCTTGGCAACCAGCTGGTCAAGACCAAGATCCATGTTGCAGTCAAGAAATAGCTGCTAGGCTGCATATGATGAGGAGTGTGACCTCCAATCGATATAAGATTGGTTAAAGTCCCCCAAAATTAAATTTGTGCAAGTTGGGTCAACTGTCAATCGAAGATAGTTACAAAGATTTTCAATCTGGACAATATCCTCACCGTGAGGCAGATAACAGAAATTAAGTTTCACTTTTAGGGGTAGAAGGATAAGACAAAGGGACTCTGACTCAGATGCAGTTGAGAAGGAACCATCCTCAATATAATCCCGTACGAATACCGCAGTATCCCACCCCCGCGGCTGCCACAGTCCCTTCGAAAGACCGGATAAGGGCAATCGTGGATCAACATGCCATCCGAGATAGTACAATCAAACTAGGTCTCGGTTATCGCAATAACATCATATTCTGGACTCGACAACAAGACGTGAAGCTCAGGCAGTTTCCCTGTTGCACTTAATCAGTTTAATCAGGCAACCTGAAATGAAATGGCTGAATTAGTTTCTACATCACATTGTATAGTAGGTTTCATGGTGTTAATCGATATATATTATGTTTAGAATGTTCACAAAGGTAGAGTTGGTACAGCACAGCATGATGTAGTCTGAGTGGAATTTAGCTCGTAGTGTTCATAGAGACCACCGTCAGTCAGGCCAGTATTTTGACAAGGATCATGTCGGTTAAGGCTTATTCGTTTCCCTCAAGTGAGTAGAAGCCATCGAAAATAGGATGCCTTAACCAGTAACGCATTATTGCACAGGAGAGAGCGCTCTTTCCATGACGTGAAAGGTGCAGTCCATCTGGTGCGAGAAGGCCAACATTTTCTTCAATAGCGCAGCAAAGGGAGATAAATCCCACACCACGTGTCTTGCACATCATCTGGATATTGCCATTGCACTTCACGAGTTTGTTTACACCAGGAAATAATCCCACAATGCTGATGCGTAATTTTGCTGCAAATTCTCTGAGTTGGTCTATTAGAGATCCCAGACGATCGTCAATAACACTGGGTGAGTCTGAACCGATATTATTAGTGCCCAGACTGTGACGCCCTGGACGTTGTTTTCAGATTTGAGGATATCCGCAACAGGTCTGTTAAAATGTTCAATTTTAGCACCGGGGAAGCACCAAGTTCCTGAAGTCAGGTCTGTGATTTCATTAAGTCAGGTGTTTCTTACCTGAGAGTCGCCAATTATGATCATCCTACCAAGGTCACAGGTATTTGTTCCCCGTGTTATGGAGTCACGGCACGTGTTCAGGTCAAGGAGACTATCACAGTTTTTCCTTATACATTTATAATTTATGGCATCAGAATGATCGCTCACACTTTTATGCTTGTTACAAATACAAAGGACTGGCATCCGGACTTCAGGACGGTTCTTGCCACCCACCGGGCCGCAATCGACATGGGAAGAGAGAAGTGTGATATTTCCTGCCTTATTAGAGGAGATTACAGAGCTAACAATGTAATTTTTTGTTTCTAATTGCCGGTAGGAAAATATCCACTACCTATAAATTAAATTGCATTCAGTTCCTGAGTGCTCGTTACCTGGAGGATTTTAAACTCTCTAGATACGCCCAGCTCAGACACCCACCTGCGCATGCGCGGGTCCAGCGCGCGCAGGCCCTCCGTAAATAGTGCTACGGCGTCAGCCAGCCATCTCTTTTCCTCCACGCAACCGTCACAGTTGCTTCGCTCCGTTACCCACCATCTTGGTTTTCGTTCGTCATTCGCCGTTCGCCGATCTTTGAAGCTCATCGCACCACCCGCCGCTCCCGTCGCCGTTCAGCGGTCTTTGCAGCTCATCGCACCGTGCGTCTTCTTGCTCACGTCTGTCGGCCTTAAGCTCATTCCCGTTCGCCGCTCGTCAGTCTTGCAGACCACCGCATCATTCGTCGGTCTTGAAGCTCAACGCAAGCCCCAGCGGCCACCGTGTCAACATCACTGCCGTCGCTCCCGTTCGCAGTCCAACCGCCACTACACGAAGAGGCCTTCCGTTCGTCGTTCCCATTCGTCGTTCCCGTTCGTCGTTCCTGTTCGCAAGACCCGCCACTTCATGAAGAGGTCTGTCGTTCGTCGTTCTCAGTCCAGTGAAGAGGTCCAAGCAAGTGAAGCATTCACCGTTCGTCATTCACCGTTCACCTGCTACACAAGGAAGACTCCCGTTCGTTTCCGTTTGGCGTTCATCATTCGACGTTCACCTGATACATAAGGAGACTGCCGCTCGTTCTCGTTCGCCACTGCCATTATGCTCCTTGCATCGTTGTTCCTTCGGCCACTCGGAAACTGATTCCCGTCACTCACCCTCGTGCATCTTGTACCGTTGTGACTGCCACAAGACCTGCCCCAACATGAAGAAGTCTTCCGTTCGTCGTTCCCGTTCGCATGACCCGCCATTACATGAAGAGTTCTTATGTTCGTCGTTCCCGTTCGTTATTCGTCATTCCCGTTCGTCGTTCCCGTTCGCAAAACCTGCCACTACATGATGAGGTCTGTCGTTCATCGTTCCCGTTCGTCGTTCTCGTTTGCAGAACCGCGCTACACGAAGAATTCATCGGTTCGTTCGCTCGTTCGTTCATTGTGGTCTTCTATCAACAAAGGATTCTCCTGTTTAAGAAGATGTGTCCGCCGTTCGTGGCATCGTTCGTTACCATTTACTGGACCGTTCGCCCTGCATTCAACGCCATCCATGCTGCTGTCTCTGCTGCTGCTTTCGCAATCACTTCTCGCAGCCGTCGTTTGCTTGCTCTATCGCCGCCATCCTGTTTCATCAGCCGGCAGGAGACCTCCGTTCGCCGACCGTGGGCTCGACGTTTGCCGCCGCCGTACATGCCGTCGCGGCGTCAACATTGTCACTGGGAGACCATTGCCCGTTCGCCCGCTACACCAAGGGGACTCTCGTTCGTTCTCGCCGTTGCTCGTTCGCCGCTCACCCGTACAAAGTTTAGGTGCGTTCGTTCTTTCTTTTGCAGGTCATCCCCTCAGGAAGGTATACCTCCACAAAAATGATGACTTCCACAAGTCAAACACTTCCTTCTTCGTTCGTTCACCAGATTGTCAACCGCTCACCTCTGACACATCGGGGCTACTTTGGCTGCACCGTTCACCTCATAATGGATGCCGCCCACGCAGTCCTCTCTCGGAAGACTTCTCCCTTCTCGGCCTTCCAGCCCATCACGCTCGTCACGCTCTTCGACGTCCTGCTGAACACAGGTTCTCATCATTCCAGACGTCCCGTTCACAACAGTCAAGCAAGTGATGCGTTCACCGGATCTGTCACTGTTCCTCTACATCGATTCACCACTCGCAGCTTACCTGAAGAATCTGCTCGAGCCCGACTGTCCTTCAAGCCGTTCGCCGCTCACAGTCCGTTCGTCGCCCGCAGCCCTCTCATCAACATGCACCCACTCGCCGTTACAGGCCAACCTGAAGATCTACTGCTGAGACGCCTCTTCCGTCACTGGTCCGGCCATCGTTCATGCCTTGCCATCACACCCTTTCGTTCCTGTTGTCTGCCATTCCTTCTCGTTCACGTTCACGTTCGTCATGGGAATCTTTGAAGCTCAACCACGCCGTTCGTCGTTCTCATCCATCGCTGGCCGATCTTTGAAGCTCATGCATCTCATTCGTCGTTCTTGCTCGTCTTTCACGTTTATTGAAGCTCACGGCATCACTCATTGTTAGCCAGTCTAGCCACTCGTCACCACACGCCGGCTTTGTTTTGCCGACTTTCATCTTGAACATGCCTCTTTTCCCGTAACTAGCCAACTTGACGTTCGTCGTTTCCTTGCACTCTGTGGCACCCTGCTTACCATTCAAGCTCTTTTACGTCCATGCTCCCGTTCATTGTTCGCTCTTACATCCTTGACCTGTCCTGTTCTGCATCCGTCAGCTTTTCACCACTCAGGCCCACCCCCATCTTCGTTCGTGGTTCCGCTAATCGTTCGCTAGCCTGCTACCGCTCAAGCTCATTGCGTTCGTGCTCCCTTTTACCATTCACTTGGCTGACCTTCAAGACCATTGCCACCCGCACGCTCATTCGTCATCCGCCTACTGCTCATGGTCCACCGGCCTGATCGTCATCTACAAGCCATCCGCCGGTAACCACCATGCTCTCCGCGCCACTCGTTGCATTTCATTCAAGCATCGAAGCTGTCCACAGCAAACCATGCTGAATACACCGGCTCTCGTCCGTCCTCCGAAGTCACATTGCTTTGGGCCCGTTTCGGACTCGATTGTTCGTCCGCCGGGGGTAACCGAGTGCTGCTGACATACACCCCTCTCACCGCTAACCCGGCCTCCTCGATCAATCAACCATCTTCACCGGAACAACAACCACCTGGCACTGCCTTCGAAGCTTATGAACTAACCACACATCATATCGATGCAACGCCAACCCTGTACCTACACCTTGCTTCTGCCTCGTTCCTTAGAACCACTGCGTGAGACTTAACATGATTGCCCCGTACTTCGTTCCAGCTCACCTCCCTCACACCACCTCGGCTCGATTTCATGGAGGGAAGGTCTCCTTCTAATCGCCGACCCTTTCTGCATGAATGTCACTCACATGTCTTGGATGAAATCCCACGTCTCCATCCCACAAGCTCCCGTCGCAGACGTTTGCCCCGAACTCCGTTCTCGTTGACCTACGCGTTCATTATCCGTCAACACGCACGCATTGTCACTATAGCTAACCGTCACCAATCGAATCATGATGGTCTTTCACGGTGCCCCATTCCATCACACTACACCACTGTGACCGCCATGGTCTCACGGCCCTTTCAATCTCATGGAAAAATCCGTCTTCATCACCGACCGCCTGCTGCATCATGATGAAGCTGAATTTTCTTCACGACTCCCCTGTCACTTAAACCCAACTTGATCATGGACGACAAAGCTAACAGGGATGCTGCCGGGAGCACCAGCTTTTTTTCACATTTTTTCACATTCCCATTTTAAATTTTTTTCACATACCCGATTTTCATTTTTTCACATTTTTCTCATACCCGTTTTTTTTATTTTTTCGTATTTTTCACGTAACTACTTTCATTTTCGTATCACTATTTCTTCCTTTTCATATATTACCAGTTTCACACTGCTTTAATATTTTTTTTTTCTTTTCCAGTAACCATTGTAATTCCCCTGTAATTTCACTCAAGAAAGCGAAAGCAAATTTAAAGCGACTCTGCCCGTAAACCAACCAATTTTCTTTTGTGTGTTCTAACCACAGGCATGCCTACGTAATTCCAGGCCCAAAATTAGGGTGGATGATTTGATTGTTTTTAATTCGTTTGTGCGTTTTGCTTTTTTTTTTCGCACCAACACTCGTGTTTTTCACATTTTTTCACATTTTTCACATATTATTTTGCCACTAGCAAATTTTCACATTTTTCACATTTTTTCACACCGGCAGCATCCCTGAGCTAAACTCCTTAGCACTACCGTAGACTCCCGTTTCTTGCTCACCTTCCACGACCTGGTCTCTTGGAGAAATTCCGGCCAGCTAATGTTTTTAATCACTCGGCCTTACGCCTCACATTCCTTTGGTTAAGTCTCGTTCATTCCAAATCTTTGGGAATTCGACTTATCCAATATTTTTGTTTGACTCTTCAATCTGTCAATCATGACGAATCACCTTGTCACTATGACTAACCACACGGCTCCTTAACCAACACTAAATCTGCTTGGATGCCCTCGCCAACTTACAACCCGAATTTTCCATCAATTCGCATCATTCATTGCCACTAACGGTCTCGCACCCAATAGTCTGGCAGCATCGCACTTCCACGGAGTCAAACTGGACCTCAACGACATTCTTAACTCTGCATTTAACTCGGCCTTGATCCTTATCTTCACAACTTCACACTCATGACAGTGTGCTCGGCACTCTCCCCCTTCACATGCTACCCTTTAAGGATTTCCCTTGGTCCACATACTAACGTTCACTTCCCGATCTTGCTGCTCCAATCTCAATGACTCTGGGGAACAACATTTCATGGACCCTTCGCCAACTCTGCAACATTTCACGCATCATACAATCACTCAATCCCTTCTCACGCTTCATCCATCATCGGAAACTCACAATCCCTTCAACCTACTTGACTGCTCCTAATCAAAGCACCCATCCACAAATGATGCATTGTTTCTTGAACACCTTCTCTCGCTTCTGAGCATCTATATCAATTGATTCTGAATTCACAATAGTCTGCCGCTTCTTCACCCCTCTGAAGCTCGAATTCTCAACAATAAAGCTCAACACCAATGTAATATATACTAATATACTAATATAGTAATACTTCAAGAACCTAACGGCCACAATCATTGACATCCTGTTGAACTTCTACTGCAATTCTGCCAAATCGTTAAACCATCAACCGAAAACCAATCAAGTCGTGGAATCTGGAAAACTCGCCTGAACTTCCTCACCAACTCGCTTTGGCTATTGAAAGTTCCCTCCCCACTCCGACTGCCTTGCGCAGAAAGTCGGCCGTGACCAGAGAATGTTGCGCCTGCAACCAACCAACCACAACTCTGTCACTGGGGACCCAGCTCACACCCTTGGGGGCCCGTCATGATGGTAACCGCCACCTATATTGACGAGGTCTGCTGTAAATGCAATTTAATTTACAGGTAGTGGATATTTTCCAACCGGCAATTAGAAAGCCCAATTTTACCTGGGGGGGGGAGGTCAAAATTGGTTTCTATTGCCTAAGGAAAATATAAACTACCTGTAAATACCCACCCAACCTCCCCTCTCGAGTCACCATCATGGCTGACATATCGTGAGGAAAAGTAGATGGCTGGCTGACGCCGTAGCACTATTTATGGAGGGCCTGCGCACGCTGGACCCGCGCATGCGCAGGTGGGTGTCTGAGCTGGGCGTATCTAGAGAGTTTAAAATTCTCCAGGGTAACGAGCACTCAGGAACTGAATGCAGTTTAATTTACAGGTAGTGGATATTTTCCTACCGGCAATAGAAACCGATTTTGACCTCCCCCCAGGTAAAATTGGGCTTTTTACCGGGGCAGAATTTTCGGTGTTGCAGTTTAATTCACCAGTTTTATTTTTCATTATAGAATCTCCAAGATTCTTACTGATATCGGCAAGCATAGTAACCTGGTTTATAAACATGCTTTCAATCGTATCTCTCAGCGTGGCAATTCCAGATTTGATGACCTCATCGACGCTACTCATAAAAAGTGACAATTTGGTGTTAAGGAGATCATCCAGTGCAGTACATGACAATAATTTATCCAATTTGTCTCTATTTTCCTTTGCGTGAATGTTCTTAGAAACTAGGTCAGGACCCACCTGCTTTGTCGTATCAATGCTACTAATCCTTGTTGTGTCGCTAACATTAGTCTCGGACAGTGCAGTGTCAAGCCTACTAAGTGATTTATTAATAGCAGTTATGTCAAAGTCGTGTTCAAGAACATTTATATACATAGCCAGTTTGACATGATCCGAGTCCTTTTGCAGGCCCATTAAAGAAGTATGCAGCTCAGAAAGGGATTGCTCACACGTGTCAGAGATTGACTTCTCGGTTCGGATGGAAGGGAGTACTTCGTTTATTTTAGTCGAGTTTTTCTCTGCTCACATTCAAATGGTGACTGCAAAGGCTTACGGGGCCCTTGCCATCATTCGGACCACATTCTCGACCCTTACCAGAAAGACATTTCTTTTACTTCACCGCAGTAAGGTACGCAGTATCTTAGAGTATGCGGGCCAGGCCTGGTGGGCCCGCCTCGAAGAAGACCGTGATAAGTTGGAACGTGTCCAGAGACGTGCCACAAAGCTTGTCGCGGGGCTCAAGAACACCTCTTACTCAAACCGTCTTGCAGCGCTCAAGCTTCCAACTCTTGAATATCGACGAGTGAGAGGGGACCTCATTATGACATTCAAGACACTTGCTGGCAAAGATCAAGCCTCAGTTGATTGGTTTACACTCTCCTCTAATCCGGTGACCCGCAACCACGGTGCCAAATTTTTTAAACATCGATGCAACACCACCCTTCGTCAGAACACTTTTTCCTTTCGTGTGTGAACACTTGGAATAAGCTTCCACCACACGTTGTCAGGGCAACCTCTGTTCTGCAATTCAAGCAGCGCCTTGACACAGTGTTCCCAAATTTTATCAGCCCCTATTGTTACAAGAACTGGTAACTTTGTGCCAAAAGCATTTTGTGCTTCCTGCCGAGAATCTTTCAATTTCAATTTCAATTTCAATTTCAATTTCAATAGATGTGTCTGTCAGGCAAAGATCGTCAATAGAGGATTCCATTATAGTATTTTGAGATAATTTCACATCTGATTTTTCAAAGGAGAACACAGTATCAGAAGCCGTAGGCGTGGATGTTGGCCCGAATGCTGCAACTACATTTGACTTTCTTGTTTTAGTGTGCTTTGTGGAGTAAAAGGTTTTTTCAAGATCTTCTGGTGTGTTATCATTTGCTTTTGTGCCAAATATTTTGTTCTTAGCATGTTTTGGGTTTTTACGTGTCATTACGGAACTTATCGTTCTTTTCGTGTTTACTGATTGTTTTCTAACACTGCTGGCCACTTGTAGGCGAGTACATCTCGCAACGGGTTTTTTTTCCGATCATTATGGCAGCGTCAACAGTCACGCAACCCCAAAAAAACTCCCGCAAAGGAATCAACAAAAGAGCACCAAAAAGGGGTCCAAAAAAGAGCCTTTAAGGGGAAAGATGCTAGGCTGACTCCAGAAACTGTCCTGATTCAAAACCTCGATGAAAGAAAAAATTTTTTTTTTCACAGTTTCAGAACTGGGCTTGAACCACCACTCGAAAAATTTAATAGAAATGGCAACATGGCTGCCTCCACAGTTAGAAGTAAACACGATTCTCAAATGCAATTTTCTCTGTCCCAAATCGAACCACACAGCTCCAAGACATCCCAAAACCTTCACAGATGTACACTTCACAGTCACCCAGAGGAGCTGCCCTGGTCAAGGAACACCAAAATCAATGACAAATCCAAGAGCACCAAATCCTACGCTGCTGACAGACATACCATTAAACCATGTGGTAAAAATTTACGGTCAATTTGTTTGTTGTGTCTTCTCCTCCAGAAGTAGGAAGGCAAAAAATGTGAGAAAGGTCGCGGAAGATAGGAAATTAATCCGGATGTTGTTTAGGCATATTTTCGACGTTCTAGATAAGTTTTTCCATCGAGAAAAGCGAAAAACCCTCTTCGGACCATTGTTAAAATGTATTTTTCAAAGTTGAATGTTAAATTACCTTCGGAATGTCAAATTTTCTGTTGGGACGATGGTCCATATTGCGCCATGTGGGTGGCGTGTGGTCCAACAGTGTTGTCCGGTGGTACAGCTTGCAATCTGCGTAGCCACCGCACAAAAATGAAGTACGTGCAGCAAACGGATATTTAAAAACCAATATCCCAGAATGCCCGTTTAGCAGTTAAATTGTATTACGCAAAAGTTTGAAAACGTTTAAATGCTAAATACTAATACTTATGTGTAGAAAATATATTAACAGAAAAGGGTTTAGCTAATATTTCAACGTCTGAATTAGTAATATTTAAAACAGCAATAATTGGCCAGTAGTGTTTACGTTACGCCATTAGCCGGTTCTTGAGTTATGTGTGGTGAAACGCAATCAGCTTTGAGTACGAATTAGTGCCGTGTGTAGCTAACTTGAATTAGAAATGCATGAAATGGTTAGTTAACTATGATAACAAATCCTTGAGTTAGTCTAATTTGGTTAAGTGCCTGGCAAGTGTGTGCTGTACTATGATTATTTTTATATGTCTAAGAAAATATATATTACGTGGCTTTATTATCAAATTCTCCCTAATTGTGGCTCAAATCCCTAGCGAAAAGTTGGCTTTTGTGCCGGGCTCGCGGCTCCCCTTTTCTGCGCTTGTGCTGGCACAGGTCTCTATATAAGCGCTCTTGATAGAACGTACTTCATCTTTCTTCCTAGGGCACCATGTCATGTGGTCGTTCTTTTGGCTGTCCCGACTGCTCCATCAACAGTTCCCTTCAAGTACATTTTCTTCGATACTCCGGGTAACCATGGCCGCCTTGGAACCGTCAACCCCTTCTGGCAATGGTTCCCCTGCGCGGCAGAACGCTGCCCTTTTTGTTCCCGCCAACAGTTCGACTGCATTGGAAACCCAGGAGGTCTCTTCCTTGCCTTTCGGTCTTCACACCTTTGTCTTCCCGACCCTGCACTCTGTTCCTTTTGCAACTCCTCGGCAGCCGACAGTCGCCTGTGTTCCCGCCTTCGCCAAAGTCACTCGTCCTCCTCGCATTTCACAACAACGCCACCACAGCGTTTTGGACGATCCAAGCCTCTCCGGGTCACACCGGTTTCCTGGTACTCTCACCTTTTATTAAGCTCACTAGTCTTCTTCACGGTCTCCTCGGTGCATCTTTTAGCTTTTCCATTCCGCGGCCGCCTCACCCTCAGTTACCAGCCTCATCATGGGCTTCAGGGGCACCTTCCTTGTCTTCAGATTTGTCCTCCGGTTCCCCTCCATCGTCACCAGGTGGACTTCTACCAATACCTTTTCCAAGTTTCTGCTCTCCGGTCCATCCACAGTCCCGACATCCAGCTGTGATCCGCGGTCCTCACTAATAGACTGCTGTCTTCTCGGCGCTCAGACATCTCCTGCATTTGTAATCATGCTACTGCCTCTCCTGTCCATCTGTCCGATGATGCTGCTTCTCCCTGTTTCCTTTGCTCCCAAGTTCGACCTGGTTGGTTCGGACTGCCTTTTGGAACCTCGCCGGGCCCGGGCCCTTACGCTGCGATTCCCCAGTCAGGATCTCCTGACTTCCTCTCACTCACCCCTCTGTCCCTGGTCTGCATTCTCCGGGAATCCTTTGCGGTCCCTGGGATTTCCCGTCTTCCTACAGTGGCTGCAGCCTGTAATTGTTTGCCTTAACCAACGTCCGCTGGCTTCGGGATTTGCGTCTCCAGTTCGTCTTCCTCCCCGTATATTTTCATCCTGCACGAACAACCTCGCTCCTCCTTCGTCAGTTACTTTTCCGGTCCCTCTTCACAAGACTTTGCCTTAATATGGACCTTCCGGCATCACTGCCTTGCATTTCTTTCCTCCTGTACTATGGGCGTAACTGCCGGTTGTGGTTACCTCCACAGCATATCATCCAGTCAAATCATTTGTACCTTTTCTAGTTGTCCTTTATGTCTTTAATAAACAATAATATAAATATATAAACATCAACAACAAAATTAATAAATGATAACGACTACGACAGATAGAACAGGCAACAGGGAAAAGACAACGATTGTGACTACGGCTCTGTCTTGTTGAGACAAGACCTGATCGACGCATACGACGCAGCAGTGTGTGGTTGGCAAGTCCACGCCTCTTCCTATGGGTCACTCTGAATAGTTACATGCTCCTACCCGCCATGTACCCATCAACGGTTTCTATTCTGAACACAGGTTCTGAACGTACGATGCCCTCTTCCTTCTAAAAAAAAAGAGCGGAAGGAGCAACAACAACAACAGCCCGCCCGTTTCTTCAACGTCGCAACTTCGCCATACCGCCTGGCCGGTTGCCCATTCGTCTCTGACCATATATACGGTTGCTCTACCCCTCCACCTCTTCCTGGGACCAACAGGGTCATGCAATAGATTCCCTTCGCTTTGGCTATACCTCTATCGTTTCAGATGCCGCCACTCTGTGTCCAGTTTCCCCGCTTTTTTCTTTACAGGTGTCCGTTACTCACTCCCTATTCGGTTACCGCCGGTCCCCTGTGCCTCCATTTCGTTACTGCATCCCTGACCAGGTTACTTCCGACTGGTCAATGGGAAGATGGAGGAGGGGGGGGGAGGATACAGAGTAATAAAGACAGGTGGGAAGAGGAGGCTAAAAGTGGGGTATAACCCCCCATATCACCAAGCCATTGTGTCTTTTGAGAAGCGTTACAACATTTTTCTTCCATAGCTCAGTTCTTTACATAACGAATCATCCGTTCGGTCGGTGTCATTTCTGGTTACTCACATCTGGGACCCCGTGTCAACGGGGATTCCCCAGATTTTCCATATAGAGCACAGCGCATTGCGGGATTTTTTTTCCTGCTGTCCGTTTTTCATGCACTACCTTTATGTGTCAACGGTCGTCTCAATCTGTCTTCCACACCGTATTACTGTCGCACAATGTATCCCACGATGTCCTCCGAGGACTCTTCAGGTTCCCAGCCGGCTGTGACCACCTAGGATGTGTTGGTTTTGTTCATGGACCGTTCGGATACCACGTCAACAGTGCCTAGGATCTACCCGGACCCGGTTCGTTGCAGCTGTTTAGAGTTCACCGGTACGAAAACTCACTTTGACCCACATCCATGCTACCAATACCATCGCTCCCGCGATTGGTATACGGTGAAATGTAGTATCTGTGCTACGATCGACGAAACTGCGTGGAAGGAAATACTTCAGCTTCAAAGAAGATAAAGCGGTCTACCGGACCACCTTCAACCTGCTCTCCTTCGTTTCTACATCCTCAGTCGACCACGGTTCCCAAGTTTTGCCCTACCGAGAAACCTTCAAGACCTTCCCACGACGCCACCAACTGGAGCACCGATCAAGCCGCTGCCCTCTACTAACAAGACAAAAGCAAAATTAACACCAGGTATTCGTATGAAGAATACTACTCCCATTGTTACTCCTATGACCCGTCAATCTTCGGTCACGGTTGTTTCGTCGTCACTTTCAACAGTGACTTCATCTCTTCCAGCCGCGGTTACCTTTACCACTTCATCAGTCTCCGTTGGACTGCCACGAGCATTCGATTCACCGTTCCCAGACTCCATTCGTGCCTCTCTCCTCTGTGGTATTCACCTGGAACCAGCAGAATTCACGCAATTCAACGTTAATGTGGCTTCACTTCTTTCCATTGCATGTACTTTTTCGATTGATTTGGCTCAGCATCATGGCTGACACACTCGAACTACGTACGCTCCAGGTTGAGGTTTCCGATGTACGTACTCTACGAGACTCCAACCGCCGATAGGAATTTACAATTCGGTTCCTACGCGAGTCCAATTCAACACTGGCAGCAGAAATCAGCAGTCTCCAGAACCGTAATGATGCTCTTCAAAGCTGGAACATTCTTCTACAAAACAATTTTTAGTGGTTGGCTCCCCTTCCTTCGACGCCTCCACGGAAGGTACAACATTGTGCGATCTCCAAGACCACGCGGTGCCCCTACGGCCGTTCTTCCAACCGACGGTCGCCTCGGGATACTACGTCCTCCAGCAGCTACTCCGCCAAGCCTAGTCGAATGGACCTTCCAACGAAGTCTACCGCCCTCTTAACCACACGTCATCGGTTCTCCCAAGTCTCCCGTTCCGGCCGTTCCTGATCAAACAGCTCCACTACCAGAATCTCTCGTACTTCCAGGGCCGTCTCCAGTTTTACCGCCAACTGCGACAGCACCATGTCCGCAGTTCCTCCCCGAAGCTGAGCGTCTAATCAATGCATGGTCCACCGCTTCCGCTTCTATGGCATACCCCCACAGTAAGTGCTTACAGTGTGTACTGTTACAAAAAAAAATACTGCAGTTTTCCCATTAAAACTGCACTTTACTACAGTTTTTACTCTTTTTACTGCAGTTTTTACTCTTTTAACTGCGTTCTCTGATGGAACTGCAGTTTCTGTAACAAAGAGCAGTTTCCAACTGCAGTTACTGTAGATTGTAACTGCAGTTCCACTGCACAAATGCAGTTTCTGAGAATAATTTTAGTTTTCAACTGCACTTCTTGTAGACTGGAACTGCAGTTCTATTACAAAACTGCAGATTTGTGTAAACTGCTGTTTTCAGTGCAGTACTTGAAAATTTTAACTGCAGTTCTATGAGAGGACTGCAGTTTCTGTGACAAAGTGCAATTTTCAACTGCAGTTCTTGTAAATTGTAGCTGCAGTTCCACTATACAATTGCAGTTTGTGTGGAAAACTGCAGTTTTCAACTGAAGTTCTTATAGACTGAAACTGCAATTCTGTTACAGAACTGCAGTTTTTGTGTAAATTGCAGTCCTCAAGTGCAGCACTTGACAATTTTAACTGCAGTTCTATGAGAGAACTGCAGTTTCTGTGACGAATTGCAATTGTCAACTGCAGTTCTTGTAAACTAACTGCAGTGCTACTACACAACCGCAGTTTCTGTGGTGAACTGCAGTTTTTAACTACTGTTCTTGCAGACGTGAACTACAGTTTCATTGCAGAACTGCAGTTTTTGTGGAAACTGCAGTTTTAAAGCGCATTTCTTGTATATTGTAACTGCAGTTCCACTACACAACTGCAGTTTGTGTGGAAAACGTCTTGTAGACTGGAACTGCAGTTCCATTAGAACAGACCTGCAGTTCTTGTGAAAACTACAGTTTTCAAGTGCAGTTCTTGTATACTGTAACTGCAGTTTCATTCCAGAAGTGCAGTTTCTGAATCAGAATCCTACATTCAAGCCGAGCCTTGCAAATCACCTAAAAATTATATTAAAACACCCCAAAAAACCTACAAATTAACCTATTTTCTTGCCGTTTTTTTTTTCACTCGGAGTGACTCTCATCGCTGAGTTTCATAAAGTGCAATTTTCATGCAGTTTTATAGTGCAATGTTATGGAACACAACAGTTCTTAATTACTGCAGTTTCGTTGATAAACTGCAGTAATTAAAACTACAGTTTGTGTTCCACAAAGTGGCACTTTAGAACTACAGTTAGGTCAAAGCTGCAGTATTTTTTTGGAATCGCAGTATGACAATGCTGCCACATTTGTTCCAGTGTTTTCAGGCATCATTCCTTACTCTGAAACCTCGTCACGTCATCTTCCGTGCACCAACTGTCAGCGTCAGGCCTCCGGCGTTGCTTGGAATCAGGGTTTTACCCTGATGGCCGTCTTAGTACTATATCTTTTATTCCCTGTTTGTTACATTGAGGAACCAGTGCTTTACCTGGATAAGACTGTCTGCTCGGCTTGTTTTCTGAAGGAACGTATTCCTATTTTGTCAGCACGTTCATACACGACAATAGAACGACCAGTCAACTGCATCTCCTTTTCTCCAATGCTTTGAAGACATCTCGCCACGGTCCCGGGTCCTCACGGTTGTTCTTTCCTATTATGCCCAATTTAAAAAAAAAACAATAATCATAATAATAATAATGTTGGGGTTCGTTGCAAACGCAACCGGAATGGCAAGGGCCTGGTGGTCACTAACTGCCATCCGATGTTAAAACTAAAAATTTTAAATTGCAAAAGTTTAAGAGTTTAAAATTTTAAAACGATGATGATGGTTCGACTGCATAGGAAGGGTATATGGTATTGGGTTGAGGTCACGAATGCCTTACCACCAAGGTTAGACCTAACAGGGACACAATGGTCCCCGATGGCATCGCCAAACTTGCGGGGCAAGTGAGGGGGAAAGCCGGGTATCATTGTCAATGTTTCTTAAAATAATAAAAAATAATAAAATAAAATAAATGTAAATCATACTATAAAGCTTGGCCAAAGCCAATTGTCAATATTAGTAAAGATAATAAAAATTTCGAGTAAACAAATGACGCTCAAACTCAAAAATGTCAATACTCGTCACATCAGTATTGCGAATTTTCGTTAGGCATTACCCGAAAATAAATATTTTCAGTCCTCCTATCTTCGTCAGGCAGCAAGAAACGTGTGAACTACAGTCTACATAATTGTATGCACTCTTCAGATGGATCGAATTCAATCGAGAACGATTCAAACTTAACGCATCTGTGGCCCTCTGTATTTAGGAGGCCCACGATCATTTCTAAGCTGCGGATGCCATTTAAAGGTAAGTTGTTCTCAAAATTTTCTGCTGACGAGGTATTTAAAGTGGCACTATCACCGATTGAAATGCGAACGAAAATACCGTGGTGCCATCTAGCGACATTGATATTGTTAACGTTTATAGCTTGCTCGCAGGTGCACGAGGATGAACTAAATTTTCACTCAATAATTAACGATGTCGTGGCTTGTTTGTTTTGTTAAAAGAAATGCCGTTATGCATTCCTTCGCTTGGTGCAAGCAAACGCTAGATGGTACTACACAGCGCTAGATGTTGTCAGAATTCGTCTGCTTTCAATCGGTGATAGTGCCACTTTAATAGCAGGCAAGGAAGGCCCATGGAGATTCATGAGAGTTTGCCCTGCCAATAACTCATGTTCGATAGCAATTGACTCTAACCCCGCAAGTGTCTTGTCATTTTTGGAATTGGACACTAGGAGGGTTGATGTTTTGTCCCATGCTCTCTTGTGAGCAGTGCCCATGTTGCGAGTCGCGATGCTGCTGGTAATCACTCTGTTTTGAGTTTGAGCATCATTTGTTTACTCGTTATTTCTATAACTCAAAGTAAAATCGTCAGATTCTTTGCCGTAATTAGGGCCGCACATTCCCACAGTATGCTTAGAAAAGTGCGAACTTATGTCAAAACATGTTGTAATGCCATGAAATATGAAGCTCATCGTGCGTTCAATCTTGCGTGTAAACGCGAACGACTCCTATATAATTTATTAACTCAATGCTCATTCCACGTTCGGTGGCTGTTAAGCTTAAAGCGGGAGGTGTGCGCGGCCGCAACATCGCCGCGCACCAGTTCCTTTGCGCTCGAATTAGTGAGTGCCACAAGACTCACCCAGTTGAATACCAACCTCCTGATGCTTGAGAAATATTTAAAATCTAACCTCACTGAACAGCAGTGGGAAGAAGTTGACACATTCGCATTCACCAGAAAAACAAATATTTTGAGAGGTGTGCGCCAGCGCCATATCAAGAAGTTGGAGACTTTAGGTGGTCACAGACGTTCCTTTGAGTTGGCAGTGGATTCTAGAACTTGTGTTTCTCTAGATGAGGGGGAAGGACTGACGAATAAATTTCCTTTTGTGATTAATGAGTCAGGATTTGAACTTTCTGTGCATGAACTGAAAGCTCTAAATCATGATTTCAAATTTATCCCTGTTCCAGCTTCAGTGGATATTAACCCAATGGCTAATCTGGCAGCGGATGTGCACCTGCTCCTTGAGGGATACACCTTCGACTCAGCGACAAGGCTAAAATTGCAACAGAAGATTCTGGAGAAACCACCGTGACTCAAAGCCAACATTACACGTGAAGAAATTGAAGCTCTGTGGAGTCTGCGAGAAAATGTAAACCTCACTGTATGTAAAGCCGATAAGGCTAATCTCACAGTGGTGCTCTCTACACAGCAGCATGATTTGCGAGTGTTTGACGAAATTTCCACCTCTGGCATGTACATAGAAACTGAGCCAAACCTGGGTACTCGACCACTGAATGATTTTGTGCTTAGCCTTGAACGACTGAAGCATGAAGGAGTAATAACGAAGACTGAGTTGGAAGAGCTTAGACCTTCTTTACCTCAAAGATTGCTTGTTATATTTGCTCAGGTAAAGACACATAAAGAGAATAGTCCACTCCGCCTCATCACTTCTGCCAAAGGGGGCCCATCTCAACATCTGGACTGGTTGTTGGCGAGAAGTCTGCGTAAGTATGTCCAAAGCACAAGTAGACTGAAACACTCAGACGAGTTAATCGAGACCATTAGAGAAATGAAACTGAGCGAGAACGAGATTATGGTGTCGTTTGACATAGTAAAACTCTTCCCCAGTCTGAGCCATCGGCTCATCCTGGAAATGCTAGAGATATCAGCGAGAAAGTTTAACATCCAAGCGAGTGAATACGAGAGAGACCGCGCTATGTTGGAAGTGCTCCTGGCCAATATTTATGTGGAATTTAAAGGCAAGGTTTTTTGGCAAATTAAGGGAGCCCCTATGGGCTTCTCATGTTCGACGATTTTGGCAGAAATGGTGCTTCAACACCTGGATGCGTTCATTGTAGATTCCGAGGCTGAGCTTAAGTTGTGGCATAGGTTTGTGGACGATGTGTTGGCGATAATCAGAAGAGGCGAAATGGAGAGAATGCTTAGGAAACTTAGCGCATGGCGACAAGAGATTGCCTTCACAGGTGAAGAAGAGAAAAATGGTTCTATCTCATTTTTAGACGTGAAGCTCAGCAAGAGAGTTGATGGCACTGTCCTGTACGAGCCATTTGTGAAACCTACTAATACAGGGAGGGGGTTGCCCTACAACTCTGGACACCCCGCTGGCCAAATGCGCAACATAGCCTTGAACGAGTTTTGCCGAATAGTGCGACACTAGGTCCACTGAGATAGCACAACGACATCTTTTTGCATCGAAAGGGAAGTTTATCGATTTGGATTTTCCACCAGGGATGTTAAGCACATTGATAAAAAAAAAAGGCTTTTGGGATTGTAAACTCTAAAAAGATGGACGAGAAACGCGATCACATCACCGTAGATGAACCCAGACCTGAGAAACGAAACGAGAACAAGCGAGTAGGGCTCACCTATTTGAGAGGAGTGAGTGCTCCAAAAGAAGGGGTTTTGAATCGTTTTTTAGGAATGGTAGGAATTTAAAGTCCTTGCTAAACAAACCGAATCGACAGGAAGTAGTGAAAAACGTCCGGTCGCAAGAGAAAAAAGAGATGGAAAGTGAATTGCGTACTGTCCACAATACACCTGAGGGAGTGTATCGAGTCCCTTGTGGTAAGTGCGATAAAGTATATATTGGGGAGACACGCAAGGGCGTAGTTGAAAGAGTAAAGCAACACATGGCGGATACCCGTGACTGAGTGGTTACCAGCAGCATCGCGACTCACAACATAGGCACTGCTCACAAGAGAGCATGGGACAAAACATCAACCCTCCTAGTGTCCAATTCCAAAAATGACAGACATTTGAGGGGGGTAGAGTCAATTGCTATCGAACATGAGTTATTGGCAGGGCATCCCCTCATGAATCTCCAATGGCCTTCCTTTCCTGCTATTAAATACCTCGTCAGCAGAAGATTTGGAGAACAACTTACCTTTAAATGGCATCCGCAGCTTAGAAATGATCATGGGCCTCCTAAATACAGAGGGCCACAGACGCGTTAAGTTTGAATCGTTCTCGATTGAATTCGGTCCATCTGAAGAGTGCATACAATTATGTACACTGTAGTTCACACGTTTCTTGCTGCCTGACGAAGATAGGAGGACTGAAAATATTTATTTTCGGGTAATGCCTATCGAAAATTTGCAATACTGATGTGACGAGTATTGACATTTTCGAGTTTTGACATTTTTACTCGATATTTCTATAACTCAAAGTAAAATGGTCAGATTCTTTGCCATAATAAAAATTAAACTAATAATAATAATAATAACTTTATTATAAATTACAATTTTTACAATTTGTAATCCTCGAAGCTTTTTTCAAAGCTTGTATGAGATACAATACATCCTATTCATTTTCATCACTTGTTTCATTATTACATTTGACGTCCTCACTGGCAACACTGTTACATCTATACATATATTATTTTACATCAAGATATAGAGTTACATACATTATATTATATTAAGTTACATAAATAAATACATTATTTTACATAAATTTCTCCATCCTTATGATGTATTAAGTCATTGTCTGCGCTTTATCTTACCTCAAGATTGATTTTTAATAATGTGAGTTTTTAAATTTGTTCTAAGTTCATTCAGATTTGCATAGTTTAACATGTTTTCTGGAAGTTCATTAAATAGTTCTGGCACATACCATGTTTTTCCTCTTTTTCCATAAGAATTATTCCATTGTGGCATTTCATATTTTCTTTTACCTCCTCGCAATTTGCTAATGTTTTTTGATGGTACTTTATGTTTATTGCTATAATAATTTTTTATTATTATTGAATAGTTTTTTAATCCCCTTATTTTAAATAATTCATTTTCTTTTAATAAATCAATTGTTTTCTTTTTCTTTTTGTTGTTACCAAACAATACCTTCACTAATTTATTCTGAACTTTTTGTAATCTCTCAATTATATATTCAGTAGTATTACCCCAAATTTCTATCCCATAACTTATTAAACTTTTTATCCATGCATTATAGATTATTTTTTTCTGTTTAACATTTAATATATTTTTTAGTTTATATATTTTTGGTATGAGTTGTCTTAATTTTTTAATAATTCCAATTATATGTTCTTTAAAGTTCCAATTTTCATCAATTATGAGTCCTAGATATTTATTAGTTTTTCTTTTTTCCAGTTCCGTACATTTTTCATCACATGTGTATTTAATTTTTCCTGGTATTAAATTTTTACAATTGCCATAATGTTTTATTATCCAGCTTTCTTTTTTATTTTTCATTTTTGGTACCGATATATCCATTTGTATAGTTTTTTCTTTGCTAATAAATAGTTCATTTTCTATAAAAAAATCATTTAATATGTTGAAGTCATGTTGCAAATTTTTCATCATTTCTTCATAGTTGTTATTTATTGATATTAATATTGTGTCATCTGCAAAAAGGTAAATGTTGCTTCTTTCTATGTTTTCATCAATATCATTAGTGTAAATTAAAAATAATAATGGTCCTAGTACTGAACCTTGTGGTACTCCATTTTTAACAATTTCAATTGAGCTATATCTATCTTTTATTTGTACTATTGTTTTCCTGTTGTGTAGATAATTTTTAATAATGTTGTATATTTTACCTCTAAGTCCTAATTTATAACATTTATGTAGTAATATTTTTTGATCAAACGTATCAAATGCCTTCTGTAGGTCAACTAGTACTATTCCAACGTACTTGCCTTCATTCAAACCTGTAGTGATTAGATCATTAAGTTCCATTAGTAATTCAGTTGTATTTTTGTTTTTGGTATAACCAAATTGTGATGAAGTTAGTAAGTTGCGTGTATCCAAAAAATTTCGTATTTTATTTGCGAAAAACTTTTCTATTATTTTATCTATTATTGACAATAATGCTATGGGTCGATAATTATTTAAATCTTGTTTGTCTCCTTTTTTATATATTGGTCTTATGATTTGTATTTTCAGTGTTTCTGGCCAGGTTTCTTTTTTAATCATAGCGTTTATTAGTTTGCATATTGCAATTGCTGTGTTTTCTTTCGTGTTTTTTATATGTTCAGTCTGTATTTTATCAAATCCCGTAGCCTTCGTATTTTTTAGTTCCATTATTATATTTTTTATTACACTTTCATTTGCATTGTCAATATACATTGTTGTCTTTACTTGTTTCATACTTTTTTCTTTTTCTTTTTTTAAGTTTCTATGGTAAGTACTATTTTTATAGATTTCATGTTCTGTTTTATTATTCCTTTTTATTTCTGGTACTTGTTTATTATAGTTTTTATTAAAATTATTTGCTATACTTCCAATGTTTTGTCCTTTAAAATTTTGTAATATTTCATTATCGGTTTCTTTGCCTTTGTTTGTATTAAACAATTCATTTACAACATCCCACACTGTTTTTTTATTGTTTTGTAAGTTTCCCAATTTTTCTTGAAAGAATTTGTCCTTACATTCTTTAATTTGTTTGCATATTATTTTCTTCTGTCTTTTGTATTCACTTATTATCTCATTGTCTGGTGTTTTCATCTTTTTAATATTTTCCCATATTTTGTTTTTAGTTTCTATTTTTGTTATTAATTCATTTGTGATCCATTCTTTTCTTTTTGTATACTCTTTTTTATTCGATTTTTTTGTAACATGTTTTTTATTTTTTGAGTATACATTATTTATTTTTGTTAGAATTTCTTCATAAATATCTTCTGGTTCTTCTATTTTATCTAAATATTCCCAGTCTATTTGATTTAGTTCTGTTATTATTTTTACATTGTTGAATTTCCAGTATTTTTCTTCTTTTGTTTCTGTGATTTTTTCTTTGTTTCGTGATTGTCTTTCCCACATCCATCCCATTGTCATATAATGGTCTGCAATTTTCTCAGTTAGTACTCCTCCCTTTAATTCTATTTTGTTACTTTTAAAAAACATATGGTCAATACAAGATTGTTGCAAATGATTTATTCCATTTTTTAATACTATTTCTTCCCGTGTTGGTGAATTAATTTTACTTTCAAACCCCAATGAAGTTAAAGTATTTTCATAATAGTCTATTGCTGTTTGTTCAAATTTCTCTTCAGATTCATTATCTTTTAAAAGTATATTGATGTTTACGTCACCTATGATCATTTGATATTTCCAAGTTTCTGTATTGTTACTACATTTTATCCAGTTTTTTAGTTTTTTTACAAACTCCTTCTTATTTGATGATGGTTTTCTGTATATAGCTATTATTTGTCCTTTTCTATTTTTAATATCATGTTCATTTATAACAATTTCTAGCACATTATTATCATTGATATCAATTGTTGTAATTTTCACATCCAGAGTTTTTTTTGTAAAGATCATTATTCCTCCTCCTCTCATCGTTACCTCCCTTGTTAAAGTATTGGTTGTATATCCACTTACATGATAATGTTCAGTTTCTTCTCTTTTTATACTTATTTCAGTCAATATAATTATATCCCAGTCAATATTCATTTTCATAAGTTGTTGTTCAAAAAGTTCCCAGTTCATTCGTAAGCTTCTTATATTTACATGAAGTACTTTCATATTTTCATTATCTTCAGTGTCCTTTATTATCGTTTCAAATGCTGATTTTTTATCTCTGAATATATGGTTAACAAATTCTTTTCAGTTTAGGTTTTTTAGATCCTCTTCTTCTTTTATGATTATCACTTCTCTGGTTTCGGCATTCTTTCGCATCATGATTTTTCCATTCCGAAACCAAACATATTTGTAGTTCTTCTCTGTGGCAGAATTCCTTGTTTTCCAAAATAGTTGTTTCATATATGGGGTCATATTTTCATTGAGGTATATTCTTTTCCTGTTTCCGTTTCTATACATGTCATCATTCGTAACAACTCTCTTTTTATTCTCAAGCCACTTATCTCTGCTGTTTCTGTGCTTAAATTGTATTATTATTGTACTAGGTTTCTCTTTGTCCCTATTCGGTATTCTGTGTGCTGCTTCAATTTCTGAGACGTCATGTTCAATGTTAAAGTTCTTTGCTAGATTCCTGATTACTAGCAGTATGTCTTCATCAGGTAACCAATCTAGTTGATTTATTTCTAAGTTTCTGTTTCTTTCGTATTGCTCTTTTTCCTTAGCTTCACGGTACATTGTGTTCATTGTTTGTTCCAACACTTTATTTCTTTCTTCCTTGTTTTCCAATTCTTGTACTCTTGTTTCCATTTCTTGCATTTGTTTCTTCATCTGTTCATTTTCCTTTTTTAAGTCATTTTGTTCTTCACTGATAAATTCTATTGTTTTTTTAAATTCTTCCATTGTCTCACATTGCTTATCATATTTTAAAATCAGCTTATCAATTTTTTCCTCCATTCTTCTCATCATTGTTTTCATTTCAACTTCATTTTCCGCATTTTCCGCATTTTCATCATTTTCTTCATCATCTTCTTCATGTCTTTCAGTTCTATTTTTGTCTGTATCACTTTCTGAGTTTGTTCTTGTTTTTCTGCATTTCTGTTTACATCTCCATTCTCCTCTTTTGGTTTCATTCATGTTTTTCCAAGTTTTTTGTTTTACTCCTGCACAATTGTAGCAGTATTTTAGTTTGCATTGTCCACATGTTGTGAAGTCTCCTTGGTTTCCAATTTTTCCTTCACATTCTCCCTGACATCTTGACATTTTTTGTTGTTATTAGTATACAATTTGGCTGTTTGCTTTAATTTTATGGTTGTTTCCTGCTTGGATCATCTTAATACCAGGTAATTTCTGCTTACTATCACACAAAAATTCACTTTAGTTCATTTAGTTTCAATCTGGTTCTGATGGTTTTGATCCGGTTTAATTAGTTTTGATCCAGTTGTTAACTATTTAACCTTTTGTTGCACTTTTTTCGAACTTGTAGTTTTCAAACGCAAATCGAATGCACACCAAATTTTTATGGCAATGTCTTCCTGAGCTCTTGTTTGTTCAGTTTGCCTCAAATATTATCGTCACATTTCACTCCTTCAACTCAATGTTCACTCACCAAACTTTCCCTATTTCTTCTTGGTGCACTTATGTTCCAAATTCTTACTTTAGATTCTCTGAAGTGTTCCTATTTCCATCCCATTTCCTTCATCTTTCTGCCATTATTATTATTAATAATAATAATAATAATAATACAAAAAGCATCCAAGAAAAAGTAAAAATACTATATTGGACGCTTAAGGAACACATTTAGAGGCTCCTTAACGAGCAATCTGCAAAAACTCGATAAGGTGTTTGCACATACGGTTTCTGAGTTCAGGGCATTCCAAATTTTGGCGACGCGTAGTGAAAAAAATTCTTTCTACAGTCTGTAATGGAACCCTGAAATTGGTGCCCCCTAGTGAAATGGGTCCTTGGCTCGACGTCAAAGAATGGAAGATCAACAGGATTAATACCATGCAATATCTTATAAGTTAAATTCAAATCGGACCTGATCCTACGTAGTTCCAGTAAATCTAAGCCGCACCTGGAAAGTCTATCCTGATAGTGTAAATCACGCAGCCCAGGAAGTTTTTTGGTGAATTTACGTTGTACAGATTCAATCAAGTCAATACCCTTTACCAGATAAGGCGACCACAAAGGTGATGCAAACTCCAGAATAGGGCGCACAAATACCTTAAATGCCCAAATTTTGTTTGATAAACTCCCCGAAGTAAAGCATTTATTAATAATGGCCAAGCGCTTGAATGCCAGTGCACAGATCTTCTGGCAATGTAGAGACGATTTTAAATCATTAGTAAACCAAACGCCCAAATCCCTTCTTCTTTAACTAATGGGAGATTTACATTATTAATGGAGTAGTTATAACAACTTTTAAATTTCCAGTGTGGAACGAGAGACATTTATTTACCGAAAGTGGTAATTACCAGGTATCAGACCATGTTTTAACATATAAAATTTCATTTGCCAACGCTACAGATGGGCCAAGGAACAGGTTTTTAACACCAATATTAATATAATCGGCAAACTTGTAGCCGAAAGTATTTCCATTTGTAAGATTTAGATCATTAATGTAAAGAACAAATGAGAGTGGACCTAGCACTGATCCCTGTGGGACGCCACATATGGTCTTAACCACCGATGAGCGAACATTTTCAACTACCACCTGTTGAGTGAGATTTTGGAGAAAAGCTTTGAGCCAAGACCAAAGTTTGCCGCTGATACCATAGCTACTTATTTTGAACTGAAGTTTGCGATGGATAACCATTTCTTAAAAGCTTTCTTAAAGTCAAAATATATCGTATCGCAGGGTGCTCCTACGTCGGAAGCGTATGTCCAGCGGTCGAGTACCAATAATAATTGGTGGGATGTAGACCTGCCAGGGAGGAAACCAAACTGGTCTCCACCAATAATTGAAGTTTGCTCAAGAAAATGTATAATTGTATCTCTTAAAATTGACTCCATCACTCTACAAATTACGACAGTAAGGGAAATAGGTCGGTAGTTTAAAGGGTCAGAGGGGAAATCCTTCTTAAAAATAGGAACCACCAATGCAGTGCTCCAGATCAAAGGAAGTATCCCTTGTTCAAAAGAGCAAGTAAAAAGTTTAGAAAGTGGGTAACTAATTTCACAACAAATCTGTTTCAGTAAAAAGGCCAAAAGTCCGTCTGAACCACATGAGAAACTTGTTTTCAAAGCATTAATAGCACAAGAAACAATACTTTCTGAGAAGAGAACCTCGCAGCATTCCTCGCAATGGGTATCATATGGAGGAAAGAAGGTGCATTGTTTTCCATCATCTATGACAGAATTTGATGCAAAGATTTCGCTAAGTGTGTTGGCTTTATCTTATTTATCAGTTTGATAGGTGTCATCAAGTTTGAAGGATGGGATTGACCTTGAAGTTTTTACTTTACGCCTATAGAACTTGAAAAGAGCATTTTTGTCCCTCGAATGAAGTATTTGTTCTTCTGCGGAACAATGCCATGCTTCTACAGTGCTGGAGTACAGCTTGCGAGCGGTGTTGTAGATTGCAAGATTATCACTGTTTGGATTTGCTTTATAGCTTTCCAAAGTTTTAATTTATGATTTTTCAATTTGACAATATGTTTGGGTTGCCTATTTCTAGAGTACTGGTGCGTAGGTTTCTCCCTGCAAAAGTCTATGTGGCTTTTGAGAAGCGTGTGGAAACACTCACATACTTGTTCCACATTTTTGTGCTGAAGGAAAACCAGGTTCTCCCAGTTAATATTTGACAGCGAGTGTCTGAGCCTGGAATAATTTATTTTTCCTGGGTGGTGAGGTTCAATGCCAGAAACCTGTTGATCGTGGGCAAGAAAAGCTCCGTTTACCTTAAACGAAACGGTACAGTGGTCACTGTTACCAAAGCGGTCGCCCACTGTAACATTAAAAACGACAAGGTCTTCCTGTGGGAAGATCAGCTCCAAAATGTTTTCTTCCCTAGTTGGCTCCTCCATATGTTGTGTGAGGCCGAGCAAAACGGTTTCATCCAGAAACAGGCGGTGATGACTATCTCCAGCAGAATTTCTCTCCCAATGAACTGTGGACGGATTGAAGTCACCTAATATGATGTTGGAATGCCCTTGGCTCATTGCACCCGTGATAAAATTGCATGTTGCAAGAATAAGATGCTCATCCCGGCTGTCTGGCAGGTAGCATAAAATAAAAGTTACCCTTAGACTTTAAACACCAATTGACAAACCCTCAGACACAGGTGAAACCTTTTCGACAACAACAGGGTATTCAGGACGATGGAGAACCAGCAAACCTCTTCCTCTACTCCCACGATAATAATGCTTCAGCCTAACTAACTGTGATATTTTTGGCAGGTTCCGCTCGGCTGAATGCAGGTGAACGTAGTACGCCTAGACACCTTACGCCAACCGATCGTTTGTTTTTCTATAAAAAAAAAAAGACATCAGACTCATCATCTTTGCTGACCACTGTGCTCCGATCCAGGGAGCTGCCCAATCGTCTTGTCATCACCCTCCTCACACCACTTTGGATGTCATTCCCGGTTTCCGGATGCCACGTCTAGTACTCTCCCAGATTGTCATCATACTGAGCCTTGTCATATTATTTGTGTGTGCTGACTTATGCCCCAGGCCCAGAACACGACCGTCATCCCGTTAGTGCTACGACGACTGTCCACACCCGGCTTCTCTTCATTTTTTTCTACCGGCAGTCTCTTCAGCCGTTTTCAGACCGACCCTCGTACACCTCTCCAGTTCTGTGTCGCTTCCCCTGTCCATCAATGCTATTGAATACCGCCTTCTGTCCTTTTCACCTACGCCCTTATCTAACCGGGGACGGTTTTCCACCAGGTTTTTTCTTGGATTCTGGGGGCCACGGCTCGCAGAACGAATGCTTGTCAAACATTGTCCCACAGCCATTTTTTGAGTAGGTCTGCTAATAAGATAAGACAGGTAATGTATATTTCATCGGCATATAAAAACCAAAACTTACGGGGGGGGGGCGCACCTGGTTGAAGTTTGTTTTTATTGCCTAACTGAAAATATACATTACCTCTACCCGCCCGACCTCCCCTCTTGTTCCACGGTTACCTGAGAGGAAGAAAGATGAAGTATACCCCATCGTGAACGCTTTATATGGAGGCCTGCCCGTGCCCCACTGACACGACGCCCCTGCTTCCTACCCTCTTCTGTTGTTAGTTCATACGATCGTGGTTTTTCTCTAACCTTGGTTACAGTCTCATCTTCACCCGTTGGTTTCTGTTCTTCCCCACACTTCCTCCCCACTCCCAAAGGGTTGTAGTGTTCTACCTTTTCCATTCTCCAGTGTTTTCTTTGCAACCGCCACCCTTTGGTTTGTGTTCCCTGCTTCTGCGATGCTGGGAGTAAGTTGTTTATATCTGTTATAGATGAGCTTTGCTGGTGTCTTTCGTTCCTTAGAGTGGAGTTGTACTCCAGATGACGAAAAATAACTAACTGTGGGAGAGCAAGCTATTAGACTGAACAAAAACAACATTTTTAAATATTGATATTTAGCCTACTTTAATACTTTCTGCAGTGACTTCTTGGCCGTCTACACCGCTCTCTCGATCTGTCTGTTCGCCTGCGGGTATCTCTCGCTCGTCACCGTGTGATATACAGGGTGGTGCTAAAGTCTGGAGGAGCCTACTGCCATTCCAAATCTACTAAGAGGAAAACCACGAAAATCTACATACATATACTATAGGTCGGGGGGACATGTAACGATACTAGTATAAATAACCTTGGATTGGTCGTTCAAGGTCATAACGATGCTAAATTTTTAACTACACGTCGTAGAATAGTAGTTTAAATCGGAAAGTTGTAGAGAACTGTAAGCCAATGCCAAAGCAAAAGACCAGAATGGAAATCGGACCATTAGGGTAGGAGTTATTTTTCAGTCAAGATAGTCGTAATAGCTTGACTGCATGTCTTCATGATGTCCAGCAGGGAAGGCGCCGTACCAAACGAGCAGTACGGGATACAGACACGGGTTTTTTTTCTTATGTGTCCAGAAAGATTGGAAAGTGGTTTCCTGAAGCACGCGTAGTGACACATTGGGGGGGGGGGGGGGAGAGGAGGAGGAGACAGAGAGGAGCGGGGGTTGAAATGTTTATTGCATGTTAGGAATGAAATGAAAACACTCATCTGGACAAATGCTCTCCCTCCTCCAATACATGCTTGACGTGCCTGATAATAAAACGAATCAACTTAACTAATTCCCTTTGCTTTAAATTTAAAAAAAAAACATTGCGTAAAGCCATTAATCTGTCTCGCCCCTCCCCTCTCCTGAAAACATTTATAGATCCCTTCCCCAAATGTAACTGAACGTCTGAATGCTTCAGTAAACGGCTTTCCAATTTTTGTGGACCACACGTTTTTGGACAGTTAGGAAAAAATCCTGTATCTGTATCCCGTACTGCTGCGATAATTTCGTTTGGTACGGCGCCTTCTTTGCTGGACATCATGTATACATGCAGTGAAGCTATTACGACTAACTTGTCTGAAAGATAACTCCTACCCTAATGATCCCTGTTCACTGTTTTGTTGGTTTGATTATTGATGTACGTGTATGCATGTGTATGTAGACTGGCATGTCCTTGATTCCTTGAATTGGAGTTCAAATTATAGTTCGTTGCGTTCGAGTGAACTCTTAAGGGCCCCCGCACACTAGGCGGCCAGGTAGTGCAGCCAG